>JAOQML010000006.1:29646140-29661676 GCA_027568935.1 Erythroxylum urbanii | reverse complement strand
TACATTTTCCAGCTTACCACTTCCAACAGTTCACATATAATAGTTCTAACTTCCAAGAAAAGTTTTGGGGTCCAACAGTTTTAGAAGAAGGTCAAGCAATAACTTTGCCTTTGAATTCCTTTTTCTGTTATCCTTACTAAAAATTGGTGGTAGTTTCGCAAACTTTTCGATTCATTTCTAGCAAACAAAAAAAATTAGAAAAAATTAAGAGAACCAAAAATAAATTAACGCCGAAAATTTGGTAACGCAGTTCGGCTCACCTTGTCTACGTCTGCGGGGCCCTCACCTAACTTAATCACTTTTACCGAAGTACAATAGATTTACCCAAGGCTTTACTGCGCCGACACCACTCAACTCTTGACATTATCTCTCAACGTCACTTCCTGTGAAAGAATTTCACACCCAATAATACGATCGAATTGTGTTAATCTCAACAGAGGATTTTTCTCAACAGAGGATTTTTCTCAACAATCTTTTAATGAAAGAACAATAACAAATAAGTGATTAAACAAAATTCAACATAAATGAAAAGCACTTGAGATAGAAAAGACGATAACTTTCCAATCGGTTCAGCTCCTCTGAAATAGATCTGGAAAATTTTCACCAACTGGACTGATGCACGGCTACTCTAACAGTCCAATATAAAAACAAGAGTCCCAAAGTTCTTCCCTCATGTAAATCATCCAGCTTCAACAATTCTAATTAAAATATGCGGGACACGACATATACCATTCACTCAAAAATCAAAAGAACCCTATGTGCCTTTCACACACATTTAAGGAGGACAAGTTTTGATTCCACAAAACCAATTAAACCACCGTGTATTACCAACCCCAAAACAAAAACAAGCTCACCCTCAATTTACGCACTCTGCACAACTGACACCACACACACCACATTCATGCGAGCCATACTAGAGGCATACGTAATACCAATCATCAAGAGCTATTCATAAAAATCAATTAACATACACACACACTCTACAAATTATTCACATTTTTTCCAAGAACAACCCAACCACCGAAGACCCACACACTCTACCATCAATCAGCCGTGGGTTTTTTTATTTCACTCAAAATCCATTCACCTTTAACGCCCAACACAACTTTAGCTGCTGCGTTTCATAAGATCATTTAATTCAAAATATAGAATCCTTCATCAAATTCATATCTATGCAAGATAGAATTCTATTGCATCTAAAACATTATCTAACTTTTGAATCCAAGATAATAAAAAATCTGACAAGTCCAATTTATAAAAATATGCCAAAATAAAATAAATAGATATATTCAACATATATCGACCAATCTCTCCCTTTTTGGCATATTTGTCACAAATACAAAGCTCTCCTTAAATCACATAATTAGATATCTAAGTATCAAATTAACAATTTATATGAACTCCCCCTCAATCCAACATCAAGTTCCAAAGAACACTAATAGAAACAATAATCCAATCATCAAAATTTCTCTCCCTTGGGACAAAAAATGCCAAAAAACAAGACGAATAGCCACACATATATCTTGAAACCTCTCCCTGAATGGACCATTCACCATAAGCAATCTGATGTCTCTCTCAAGAGAGATCCATACTGATGAGAGAGCTGATGAGTCTTCGATATAGCCAAATAAAAGTCACAATGCAAACTACTAAAAAGATGGGACCGCAATGGCAACATAAGAACTAAAGAAAAAATGTATCGACTTTTTTTTGTTTTTTTGATAAAAAAATATCAAACCATACTTTAAAAATGTAAAACACACAGTCCCTGCGCCCCTTGAAGAAATTCAAACATAGGCTTATTCCTCATCACATTATCACGGTCATCAACTGTTTGATTGATTTTTTCATCTGAAGTAACTGACTTATCCTCAGTTTGAATAGTTGCTTCAAAAGCAGTAACTAACTGTGAATCTGGACACTTTCTTTTTTTTCCTTCACTTCATCTTTGTACTTGTCCTTGATCCTTTCTAACCCAAGTGGATTTCGGTACTAAAGGCTGATTCTGAAATTTATGTGAGGGATGTAGAATTCTTCGTCTTTGGCTTTTTTGAAACAACATCTGCAGTAACTGGTAACATCTTGGCCTTATATGCCCAATAACTCCGTAAAAATGACACGTGGGTACAAATCTTCAATTCTTTCTCAATGTTTCTTCTTCTTGGACAGATCTGGACATATCATTTTTCTCCTCATTCACTTTAGAGCACTCACCCTTATAGCTAATGCCTTGAAGATCCCCTTTAACCTTACCAATTTCCATTAACTTTTCTAGTTTTTCAGTGTCTTCATTCAACATTCTCAATCCCTTTTCAGTACTTAACAATTTAATTCTAGCTTCACTAAGCTCATCTAATGTCAACTCCAATTTCTTTTCTAACCCTTGGATAGTGTTCTTCATGGAGAGATTTTCTTCCTTCAATATTTCATTCTTTCTACACGTATTCACCCATTTTTTATACAGTAATTTGTAAGTCTCGTAAATATTCTCCTTTCTCTCATTTAGGTCACTTTCATCACTGTCATATTATGATATTGGGTCTTGAGCTGGGTTGTTTTCATTTTTCTAGAAATTTTTCGTTTTTTCCTTTTTAAGTGTTTAGTTACTTCCTTCTCAGTTACTGTTAAGCAAGTAACTGGACTTTTACTATGTAAAGCAACTAACAAAGCACTATTAGTGATTTCTTCTTCACTACCATATTCATTTTCGTATTTGTTCCCACTCCAAGTGCTCGTATAGGATTTCTCTTTTCTCTTCTTCAAGATGTTAGCACACTCCGCTTGAACATGTCCGAAGCCTTGACACTCATGGCATTGAATTCTCTTTACCTTTCTTTCTTCCTTTTGAGTTTTGGTTTGTTGTTTGAAGTTATTTTTCGATGAGCTCCTACCGTTTTGCCTAAACTCGGGTCTGTCCTTTTTCAGTCTCTTCAGCCACTTACTGAACTCTAGTGTTAACAACTTCATATCCTCATTCTTGTCAGATTCATCTTCTATATCATTCATACCTTTTCCAGTGTCAGCATATAGTGCTAATCCTTTGCTTCTTTCTTGTTTACCCATTGACAAATTCATCCCAAAATTAGTCATGTTTTCAAAACTAGGATCTGCACCAACTGGCTAACAAGTTCTGAAACGGTGACCCAGCTCTAATACCAATTGAAAAATCGTAAGGGGTGGTAGTTTCACAAACTTTCCGATTCATTTCTAGCAAATAAAAAAAATCAGAAAAAAATTAAGAGAACCAAAAATAAATCAACACTGAAAATTTGGTAACGCAATTCGGCACACTTTGCCTACATCTACGGGGCCCTCAATCAGCTTAATCACTCTCACCGAAGTACAATAGATTTACCCAAGACTTTACTGAGCCGACACCACTCAACTTTTGATACTATCTCTCAACCTCACTTTCTATGAAAGAATTTCATACCCAATAATACGACCCACTCGTGTTAACCTCAACAGAGGATTTTTCTAAACAATATTTTAACAAAAGAATAATAAACAAATAAGTGATTAAACAAAATTCAACATAAATGAAAAACACTTGAGATAGAAAAGAAGATAATTTTTTAATCGGTTCAGCTCCTCCGAAATAGATCTGGAAATTTTTCACCAGCTGGACTGATGCACGGCTACTCCAATAGTCCAATATAAAAACAAGAGTTCCAAAGTTTTTCCCTCACGTAAATCATCCAGCTTTAACAATTCCAATTAAAACATATGGGACACGACATATACCATTCACTCAAAAATCAAAAGAACCCTATGTGCCTTTCACGCACAGCCAAGGAGGACAAGTTTTGATTCCACAAAACCAATTAAACCACCGTGTATTACCAACCCCAAAATAAAAACAAGCTCACCTTCAATTTACGCACTCTGCACAATTGACACCACACACACCACATTCATGTGAGCCATACTAGAGGCATGCGTAATACCAACCATTAAGAGCTATTTATAAAAATCAATTAACATACCCACACACTTTACCACTTATTCACCTTTTTACTAAGAACAACCCAAATATCGAAGACCCACATAATCTACCACCAATCAGTCGTGGTTTTTTTTAATTCACTCAAAATCCATTCACCTTTGATGCCCAACACAACTTTAGCTGCTGCGTTTCATAAGATCATTTAATTCAAAATATAGAATCCTTCATCAAATTCACATCTATGCAAGATAGAATTCTATTATATCTAAACATTATCTAACTTTTGAGTCCAAGATAATAAAAAATCTGATAAGTCCAATTTATAATAATATGCCAATATAAAATAAATAGATATATTCAACATATATCTACCAATCTCCCCCTTTTTGCAATATTTGTCATAAATACGAAGCTCTCCTTAAATCACATAATTGGACATAGAAGTATCAAATTATCAATTCATATGAACTCCCCCTCAATCCAACATCAAGTTCCAAAGAACACCCATAGAAACAATAATCTAATCATCCAAATTTTTCCCCCTTGGGACAAAAAATGCCAAAAGCAAGACGAATAGTCTCACATATATCTTGAAATCTCCCCCTGAATGGACCATTCACCATAAACAATTTGATGTCTCCCTCGAGAGAGATTTATACTGATGAGAGAGCTGAAGAGTCTTCGGTAGAGCCAAATAAAAGTCACAATGCAAACTACTAAAAAGATGGGACGACAATGGCAACATAAAAACTAAAGAAGAACTAAAGAAAAAAATTTCCACTTTTTTTGTTTTTTTGATAAAAATATATCAAACTATACTTTAAAAATGTAAAGCACACAATCCCTATGCCCCTTGAAGAAATACAAACCTAGGCTTATTCCTCGTCACATTATCTCGGTCATCAACTATCTGATTGATTTCTTCATCTGAAGTAACTGACTTATCCTCAGTTTGAACAGTTGCTTCAAAAGCAGTAACTAATTGTAAATCTGGATACTTTCTTGTTTTTCCTTCACTCCATCTTTTTACTTGTCCTTGATCCTTTCTAACCTAAGTAGATTTCGGTACTAAAGGCTGATTTTGAAATTTATGTGAGGGATGTAGAATTCTTCGGCTTTGGCTTTTTTGAAACAGCATCTGGAGTAACTGGTAACATCTTGGCCTTATATGCCCAGTAACTCTGCAAAAATGACATGTGGGAACAAATCTTCAATTCTTTCTCAATGTTTCTTCTTCTCGGACAGATATGGACATATCATTTTTCTCCTCATTCACTTTAGAGCACTCACCCTTATAGTCAATGCCTTAAAGATCCCCTTTAACCTTACCAATTTCTATTAACTTTTTTAGTTTTTCAGTGCCTCCACTCAACATTCTCAATCATTTTTCAGTGCTTACCAATTTCATTTTAGCTTCACCAAGCTCATATAATGTCAACTCCAATTTTTTTTTGGATAGTGTTCTTCATGGAGAGATTTTCTTCCTTCAATATTTCATTCTTTCTACACGTATTCACCTATTTTTCATACAGTGCTTTGTAAGCCTCGTAAATATTCTCCTTTCTCTCATTTAGGCCACTTTCATCACTGTTATAATCTGATATTAGGTCTTGAGCTGAGTTGTTTTCATTTTTCTGGAAATTGTTCATTTTTCCCCTTTTACATGTTCAGTTACTTCTTTCTCAGTTACTGTTAAGTAAGTAACTGGACTTTTTCTATGTAAAGCAATTAACGCAACACTATTAGTGATTTCTACTTCACTACCATATTCACTCTCAGATTTGTTCTCACTCCAAGTGCTCATATATGATTTTCCTTTTCTCTTCTTCAAGATATTAGCACACTCCGCTTAAACATGTCTGAAGCCTTGACACTCATGGAATTGAATTCTCTTTACCTTTCTTTCTCCTTTTTAAGTTTTGTCTTGTTATTTGAAGTTGTTGCTCGATGAGCTCCCGCTGTTTTGCCTAAACTCGGGTCTATCCTTTTTCACTCTCTTCAGCCACTTACTGAACTCTCGTGTTAACAACCTCATATCCTCATTTTGTTGGATTCATCTTCTATATCATTCATACCTTTTCCAGTGTCAGCCTATAGTGCCAATCCTTTGCTCTTTTCTTGTTTACCCCTTAACAAATTCATCCCAAAATTAGTCATGTTTGCAAAATTAGAATCTGCACCAACTTGTTAACAAGTTCTGAAATAGCGACTAGGCTATGATACTAATTGAAAAACTGTAGGGGATGGTAGTTTCACAAACTTTCTGATTCATTTCTAGCAAACAAAAAAAATCAGAAAAAATTAAGAAAACCAAAAATAAATCAACACCGAAAATTTGGTAACGTAATTCGGCACACCTTGCCTACGTTTGCGGAGCCCTCACCTAGCTTAATCACTTTCACCAAAGTATAATAGATTTACCCAAGGCTTTATTGAGCTGACACCACTCAATCCTTGACATTATCTCTCAACCTCACTTCCTGTGAAAGAATTTCACACCTAATAATACAACCAACTCGTGTTAACTTCAACAGAGGATTTTTCTCAACAATCTTTTAACCAGAGAACAATAAACAAATAAGTGATTAAACAAAATTCAACATAAATGAAAAACACTTGAGATAGAAACGAAGATAACTTTCCAATCGGTTCAGCTCCTCCGAAATAGATCTGGAAAATTTTCACCAGTTGGATTGATGCACAGCTACTCCAACAGTCCAATATAAAAACAAGAGTCCCAAAGTTCTTCCCTCACGTAAATCGTCCAGCTTCAATAATTCTAATTAAAACATGTGGGACACGACATATACCATTCACTCAAAAATCAAAAGAACCCCATGTGCCTTTCTTTGATTGGACTTCCGTTTTCAACCTTCTCATCCTTCTTTATTATTCACTTTTGAGTATTCAGGACTATTTTTTTGATAGCATACATAAACTATACATATTTTATATTAATTTTCATAAAATGTTTGTAATTATGGATTGTAATTATATATTTTGTGTTTTATGGAGTAAGTTAGAGATTTGGATCAAAATGTGTTTGAAAATGGAGATTTAACAAAGCAGGAATAAAGATGCAAATTTTAGATAAAAAAAGGTCTAATCATGTGGTGCTCATGTCTTAGCCTGTATGAATGCTTCAATAATTAAACATGATTAAATAGATGAGGTCCTTCTAGAGTTAACGGTCCATGTATTTTCACTCATTTTTTTGACTCTATTTAGGAGTTTTAATTTTGTAGAACTTATTTTGTTAGGATAATCCAATATAGATGAGGTTCCTTAGATTTACTTTTGATCTTATTTTTTATCCCTTATTTTAAAGAAAATTAGATAAAGTTTTAGGATTATATAGAGGAAAGTGGTGCAATAGTCATCCCCTCTCCTCTCTTCTTGGTTCATTTTTATTTTTTGCATTCTTTATCTTTCTTCTATGTTGTCTTTGAGAACCATATGTCGCTAAACTCATTTTTTAAACCAAAGATGAATTGAAAATTTTTTCTTTAAGAATTGTGAGAGCTAATTGTTTTCTTTACTCTTTTATTCTTTAGTATTTATATATCTTTGATATTATTAACATTATTATTTTGTTTGATTGATACAAAAGGCTTATTGTTCAATTATCAAATTAATATGTTGCTGTTTTGAATTATTAAATCTGTAATTATTTGATTGTTTTGATACTTAGTGGTGAAATAGTAGAGTTCAATATATGATATTCGACTTATGTTATAAGTATATATATTCTAGTTTAAAAAAATTGAGCTTGTATGTTTGTTAACTAGAATTAGTGGCCTATTTAGTTTTTAATGTTGTTGGTAAATTACATCCTAAGAGCTTGTTTAGAGCTATTTTTTGCTAAGAGAATTAATCAAAGAACTTATTTTTGATAACAAAGAAATAAGGAGAGATACGTTGTAAGAGCTTGTTAACAACCATAGTTAATTCATTAAAGAATAAAGGGCAATGATTAATTCAAAGAATCAAAACTAAAATTATACCTTGGACTAGATGCTCATTTTCATTTTCATTTGATTTCATTAAATTGTACTCTTGATTAGTTTTTTTGTTCTTGGTTTTGATCTCTTTTTATTTTCATCTTAATATCCCCTTCCTTTATTTTGTACTTGGAAAAAGAGATAAACTTTATTAATCTATATTATTCCACCCTACTTATCAACATATACAATTCATTTGTGATTAGAGTAAGATTATATTTGTTAGATTATACACCTACCAAATTTTGGTGTCATTGCTAGGGATTGGTATCAAAGTGAATTTATTTATTTTATGCCTCAAAATTCTTATGCAATTGAACTTCAATACAATCTCGAGATCAAGAAAATAGTTAGGAAATTAAGGAATGAAAGTATGAAACTAAATTTCGTGAAGACTAGCATCTTTCTCTTCATCTTCCATATTAGTACCAACACTTGATTTGACAAAATCTTCTAATGATTTCGAAGTTGAAGTGACTATAGCTAATCAGGAGAGAACTTGAAAAGAATTAATAACATCATATTTGACTTAACAATCTCTTTGTATCGAATATCCAAACTTGAATGTTGGTTTTGAGCTTAAGAATGGTCTGATTCATTTATTGCCTACCTTTTGTAGCCTTAACAAACTATTCTAGCTCGATTAGATAGGAATAAGGGTAAATTATCAAACAAAGCACAATTTAATGACCTCTTTCTTAGACTAAGGATTCACACCCTCTTTTCCACCTTCTTTATGAATTTGTCATTCTTTCTTACCACTCAAAACACAAAGAAAAGCATGCTAGTATCTTCTTAATCCCTTTTTTACTCCCTATTTTTATGCTTTAATGTTAAATGTTAAGGAGAATATTTTAAATAGGTGTGGGGGTAGGGATATCTCTCCTTTTTCTGATTGTGTAGTCTTTTTTAGTTTTTAGGTTATTTCAACACGTTCCTTTAATTTCTTGTTTTTGCCTGATGCTTTGAGAAATTGATGGAATTAGATGCGCTAAAGAAATTTTTGCTAAATTGTTTTGAAAGAATTGAATTGTATGTGTGAAAATTATGACTAAAATTGATTAAGATAAAGGCTAAATACAACGATAAGTTATAATAACTAGGGTATGCACCTAGACCAAGCGAGACAATTGATTGATGAAGTATTGCATGAGGATTAGGTGAACTTGTTTGAAACCTATGAGCACTTGATTCTTAAAGGACAGAAATATCTTATGATTATCCATTTTTCTTTTGTTTATGATTCTCTGTCATTTGGATACCTCTAGAACTTGTATTAAACCAACTTGAATTGCTAGAATTGCATGAGACTTGAGTATGGTGAAAGCCCTCCTTATTTCAACCACTTAACTTAAAAAGCCACCTTAATTATCCTTAGTTTAGCTCCTTTAAGCTAATTCTAATCCCTATGTTAAACTCGTATCATAAACCCACTACTTGTTTTATATTACTTTTATGTAATGGCTTCCTATTTTTGTACCGATGATTTATCTTATTAAAAAAATCGAATAAAAATAAATCAAAAATAGCAACCGTCGTGTACTGAGTGCTTGGTCATATTTTATCCCCTATATATTGAATGCCTTATTAATGTGTGGTTTTAGCGTATAATCCCTTTCCAACCCTTAACCCGAGCCCCATTACAACTATTTAATAAAAGATCCTTTTGATTCATGCCTTCATATGTTCTTGGTGAACGATATTTGTATGTATGTGCAAGTTTATAGTGGTGTATTCCAAGAGTTTGAGAGTAAATAGTTGAGACTAACACTTTTATGAAAGAGGGAACATCATAAAGAAATTCACCAAGGCTTTGTGCTTGCTTTTAATTAAGATTGTATTCAATTGACTCTATTTATATTTTCTAGTGAAAACCAAATTTGATGTGTGTTGATTCTTAACTCTTTTTCAATCCAAGTCTTCAGGAATGTAAATGGTTTAATCTCGTGAGAAGTGGTTGGTAAAAACCCAATTTTTAAGGAGTGTATATGGTTTAATCTCGTGAGAAGTAGTTTGGTAAAAACTATTTGGCTATTTTATTTTTTAATTTTTCATTTAATTAGGGACAAACAAGGATTATGTGTGCGGGAATTTAGTCTATCATAATTTTTCCCATTTTTAGCATTCAAATCTTCCATAATCTTATCTTAATGTGTCCAAACTTGATATTTTTTAAAAAAGTATTGTTTCTTAATTCAAATTTAAAAGTTTGAAATAAGTGAGCAATATAACTACTAATCAAGGAGGAACCAAAGAAGATTTGGGTTGAAAAAAATATTTTACTTTATAGATTGAGACTAGATTATTGGAATCAAATTGAAATCTAAAAAACAATCTAGCATGATCTTAGGCGTGGTCATGTTTCTATATTTTCAAACTTTAAATTTGCAAGAGAAAAGCATGTTAAAAGTTGTTTGAACTTATAATGGCCAATTTTAGGTGGAAATCAGTGAAGATATGATCTTTGGGATCTAAAGAATAATAAGAATAATATTTTCACATGGGTGCCTATAAACAGAGCCAAGGTGAAGGAGCAATGAATCCAAGTTTTCTCTACATTTTTCTAGTTTTTCATAAAGCTTTCTTTTCCTCTCTTTAATGTATGCTAGGGCAAGTTTTCTCTTTAAAATTTAGTCGTAGTTATGGCTATAGTTGGCTAAATTTTCCTTGTCTTAGTTAAAGGAAGCGGAAGCCTTTTGGAACCTTGAACTGTTAGGAGGCAATTGGGTCTTAATAAGGAATGTTTCATTTATTCATGTATTATATTGCTTTTTATGCTTTTATTTTATGATTATTTTTTATTGAATTCTAATATGCACGATTAGTATATTGATTGAAATGATCATTTGCTATATTAAAGTTTGAATACGTAAAATTTCAATTCTTTTAGTCATTTGCGACAACTAGAAGTTTTAATTTGCCGCATCAAAAATTATTACTTTTGGGAAAATCATCTAACTATATTAAATACAACCACAGATGTTGTTTTATCTTGCTTCGATGGTCTTTATTTTCTTAAAATTATTGTTTAATTAAATTTTGGATTATATCTAAGGTTGTTAAAACAAAAAGGATTAATTGAATTATGTGTTTTTCGATTAGCTAATACTAAAACAAGATAGATATTTAATATCATACCGAATATATGATTGATGAAATAATTCTTTATGTCATTACTCAATTATAGATTCAAAAGGTAGAATCAACTATAAACTAAGGTCCATTTTATTGATAACTCTCGTTTTTGTTAAGTATTTTCTTTCGTAACGATTGGCAAATTAGAATTCCTCGTAGGATCGACATTTACTTTCCTATATTACATCTGTTGATTGTAAGAGATTAGGATTTAATTTAGGTGCAGATTGTAGCTCCACCATATTGTCTTGTTTTCATTAGTTTAGCAATCTAATTATTTCTCATAAATTATTTTTCATTTATTTTTATTATTATGGTAAGATTAGTAAACATAGTAGTATATTCCTTGTGGGATCAATACTCTAAAATATTCAAGTGTTAATAGCTTACTACAGTTAATTATGTATATATACAGAAAGAATCGACCAAGTTTTTGGCACCATTCTAAGTACTATTTAATCACTAGTTAATCTTAGCTTTCTTTTATACTTATCCTTCTCTATTATTTGTATTTTAGCTCTCTTTTATGTCAAATAATCGAAATTAGCATAACAATCCAGCATCTTCATATTTGGCATCATAAGTAGTAGATATCTTTTACAAGTTGAAGATGATGTTGAATTGTTACTTGGGTAATATAAAGAAATGGTATTAAGATGGCATGTTTGGTCGTCCTTCCTATGCATGCATGGATGTGGAACCTATCTAATATTACTATGAAGCTACCATTCATAGGGTTGCTTATAGCGGAGTTAACATGAGCAATTCTTTCTCTATTATACACAATCCAAAATGGAAGTGATCCAAAATTCTTTTTGGACGAGTAAAAAGTTGAAGGAAAAATTATGAGACCACCTAGGTTTTGAAAATAACTTAAGTTTTAACACACATCATTTTCATAGGGAAATGGAATAGAAGAGATGATCTTGTAGTTTATATCTTCTATTGATGTAAAATTGAATAGATTGTGAAATTTTGAATCTCAAGTGAACCAATTTCAAGAGATGCTGCAATTTATTTATTTTTAATTAAAAAAATTATATAGTATGAAGGTAGTAATAAGAGAGTTTAAACAAGAGGATCCAATATGAGATATAGATATTCCATTATTATTGTGACTACAATGTCCTCATTCCCAACATAACCTGAATGTATAGAGATATTACAAAAATAAAAAATAATGTGATGTATGACGACTAAGTTAAGTATTATCATGATAACTTAATTGTCCTTCAGCCATATGTGCTTGAGTCGTAAGGAATAAGGGGATGGTTGTCTATGAGATCGATAAGTTTTGCACTATAATGTAATTTATCATATAGTTGGCAGATAATATAAGATTGTTTTGATTTCCTCTATAGTAATTATGATTTCATTGTTTGCCACTAATACTATTTGAGTTATGAGTGATACGAGACTAGTTTTGATTTTCTCAATAATGATTTCGATTCCATTGGTTGTCATTAATACCATTGGAAATATGAGTGATGTGATTATAATTATCATGATAATCTCGTTGATTTCCATGACATCTTTCAAGATTATTAAGGCTTTTTTTAGTAAATTGAGCTATGATTTTTACTTATTCTTCTTCTTCTTTCGATATCAAGATCTTGATAATGAATTAATTCTTCATCAAGTAATTTTTCATAAAGGTCATCAAAAAACATAAGTGTATCACAAAAACGAATTACAACATTTAGTTCTTTGAACTCATCATTCGAGCTATTCAATATACAAAAGAGAATTTGTGCATTAGTCAAAAAATGTCAAATAAGTGCCAAATTGTGAACAGAAAATTTTCCCCTACTTATATGTGTAGTTACAATCTTATCTTGTATTTTATTTTCTGTGAGAGAAGATAATAATGAGACCATTTGTGTGTTATAACAGTTGATATAGTTCGTTTCTAATTAAGTATATAATACTAAGGACGAACGTAATAGATGAACACGAAATCCATTCTATTCGTCCATTTCGTCTAACAATTGAAATTTTCTTTTGTGGTCACGCTTGTGACTTAAATGGTCAAAGCCGGGACTTGACAATCATCTTCTTTGCATTTTAAGATGGCTCTCCTACATCTATTACGACCACGTTTTAGAAACTCCTGTCCATCCCATTGGTCCATTTCATTTAACGGTTGGATTTTTCACCTGTTGTCACACCTGTGACTTAAATGGTCACCACCGTGACTGGTCGATTGTCTTCTCTGCGTTTTAAGATGTCTCCCTTGCATCTACTAAGACCAAGTTTTAGAACTGCCTTTATTTCAACTACAAAATATCAATATAAAAAACAATTAAAATACTTCACGGGTGTGACCTGTGGGACCATATTGTTTTTCATTCCCCTACATCTACCACGACCACGTTTTAAGAATCGATCTTACCAACTACTACTACCATGTTTTAGGACCGCTTTGTCTTACTAATTGTTAATTATTATCAAATTTTATATATTAATATCTTAATATATATACCTATTCACGGTTGTGATAAATTATATTAGCTACTATATATTAATATAATTCTTATTAATTCTTTCATAATATAATTTTATTATTAATTTAGTTATAATTTTGTTATTGTTAATTAAAATTTTTTGTTAGTTGACTGTTAATTGTGCCCTTATAAAATTTTCATCCATTATTAATTATTAATTATTGTTACTTTATTATTAAGTACCATATGTTAATATTAATTTTATATGTTATTCATAATCGTGCATTATTAATTGTTCATTATTATTAATTTGTATATACTAATATTAAATTTAAATCCTTGTCATAAGCCTCTATTACTAATATTAATTATTATTATTAAGTTTTATATATTAATATCTTAATATATATACCTATTCACGGTTGTGACAAATTATTATATTGTTAGCTACTATATATTAATATAATTTTATTGTTAATTTAGTTATAATTGTGTTATTATTAATTCACTGCCCTTACAAATTTTTCATCCGTTATTAATTATTAATTATTAACTATTGTTACTATATTATTAAGTATCATATGTTAATATTAATTTTATAAGTCAATCATAACCATGCATTATTAATTGTTCATTGCTATTATTTTTTATATACTAATATTAAATTTAGATCTTAGTCATAACCTGTATTAATAATTAATTATTTATTATTTTAGTTTTATATATTAATATCTTATTATATATACCTATTAACGGTTTTGACAAATTATTATATTTTTAAATATTATATATTAATATTAGGTATATATATTAGTGACAACGGTGCATTATTAATTGCTAATTATAATTAAATATTATATAATAATATTAAGTTTATATAAATGGTCACAGGCGTGATTTCCATGCACGGTTGTTAGCTCACAACTGTACATGTTATTTATTTATTTATTTTGCTTTTTTTGGAGTTTTGTATATTATTTATTTTTTCTTTTTTAGACTTTTTCGTTATTGTTAATTAAATAAATAGGAATCCTCTTTTTAATCATTTCATAATATAGTTTAATTACGATTTACTTGTTTATTTAGTTTATTATCGTGTTGCTAATAATTAATAATTGGCATTAATTGATAGTTAATTATGCTCTTATAAATTTTTTTAGTAACTATTTTATTAAATACCATATGTTAATATTAATTTTATATGTTATTTATAATCATGAATTAAGCCAGAGAGGATCAAGGAAGAAACTTGTTAGTGATTAAAGAAGGAACAAGAAGATGGAACCAAAGATTAATTTAAATTAATTATTAATAAAATTTATGAAAATTTTAGTTTTACCTAATAATGGTCACAGTCATAACTGGTCAGTTATCTTCTCTGCATTTTAAGATGGCTCCCCTACATTTGCTACGACCATGTTTTAGATTTCTCACTTATACTATAGTCACGCCTCTGACTTAAATTGTCACAGTCGTCATCCAAATTTTTTTTAGTTTTCTTTATATTTGGTTCACCACGTATTATTATAATAACCCTTCATTATTAATTCTTAATTATTATTAAGTTTTGTTTACTAATATGTTAATATCTATAGCTCTTTGCGATTGTGACTGATTATTATATTATTAAGTATTTTATAATTAATTATATATATTAGTCACAAATTATTGTTAATATAATATTAAGTTTATATATTGGTTTTTAACACTTGCATAGTGGTTTTGAGCTGGTTGATATCTTTGGTAATGGTGCTAATGATTTGTTGATGATTGAGTAATTCAAGCTCTTTCTGGGCTAATGCATCTTCTAAACTTTTTAAAACTGCTTCCATTCTCGGGTTAATATATCTGCAAGAAAATTGTTAGAAGACTTAATATATTGAATAGTAAACTGATATTGATTTAACTCTAATTGCCATCTTATTAGTCTTCCTTGGTTAAAATTAGCTCTTATATTATATTTTAAAAAGCCAACTAAATATTTTGAATCAGTTTGTACAGAGAAAGATA
>JAOQML010000006.1:29603404-29618292 GCA_027568935.1 Erythroxylum urbanii | reverse complement strand
GGATACTGGCGCCACAGATCACATCGTGTCTAATGCTTCCCTGTTAACCGAACTGAGACCTTCTAGCATCACCAATGTTAATTTACCAACCGGAGCCACCTCACCAATTACACACACCGGCACTGTCATTTTTAATCCAAATCTTGTGCTTAAAAATGTCCCATGCGTTCCGACCTTCAATTTAAATTTGATTTCAGCCAGTAAACTTACCAATGATTTAAATTGTTGCATCATATTCCTTCCTAATTTTTGCATTTTGCAGGACTTGGTTTCGGGGAAGACGATTGGCTTGGGTAGACAACATGGTGGTTTATATTACATGTCTCCGACCTGTAATAATCCGGCTACCTTTTATGTTTCACAGTCTCCTGACCTTTGGCATTTACGCCTTGGTCATCCCTCTCTTTCTCGCTTTAAGTTGCTTTCCCATTTAATTCCCACTAGTCCTATGGAATTACAGAATAATTGTCCAATTTGTCCAAAGGCAAAGCAGACACGCCTACCTTTTTCAATAAGTTCAATATCAACAAAATCTCCTTTTTCACTTTTACACTGTGATGTCTGGGGTCCTCACAAAACACCTACACACTCTGGTTCACGCTATTTTCTCACCATTGTCGACGACTTTACCCGTTGCACATGGATCTTTCTTGTGCATCACAAATCGGAAACACAATTTTTATTAACCAATTTTGTGAATTTCGTTCAAACTCAATTTCAAACATCTGTTAAAGTGATAAGGGTGGATAATGGCACTGAGTTTATTCCTGTACGTAGCTTTCTTCAAAATAAAGGAATCGAACTCCAAAGATCTTGCGTCTACACTCCACAACAAAACGGAGTTGTAGAACGCAAACATTGTCACATACTAAATGTTGCTCGTTCACTCCTTTTTCAATCCAATGTTCCACTTCAATTTTGGGGTGAATGTGTCTTAACTGCCGTATACCTTATAAATCATATTCCCACACCATTGTTGTCTAATAAATCACCATTCGAGATCCTTTATAACCGACCGCCATCTTTAGCACACTTGCGGGTTTTGGGTGTCAATGCTATGTCACTAATGTCCACCCTAAGCATAAATTTGATTCACGTGCATCCATTTGTGTTTTCATGGGGTATCCACATGGTTAAAGGGCTACAAAGTTTATGACTTGCACACCAAAAAAATGTTTGTAAGTTGTGATGTTCATTTTCAGGAAAATATTTTTCCCTTTCATGCTTCTTCACTTCCATCATCAACACCTTCCTACACGTCACCTAATCTGCTCATTGACACTACTTCTCCACCTGATCCCATTCCTTCTAGTCCACTAGCCTTGCCATATGACTCCATGTCCAATCCATATTTGCCTCATTATCCTATTCTCCTAGATTTGCCTTTCGATTCCCACACTCCCATTCCAGCCTCTCCTCCTCCTTCAAATCAAAATCTGGATCATACCACTCCACCTGCTGCTTCCCCGACTTCACAGGAACCTGTCCAAATTGAAACAGACGTAGCTCCACCTCTCTACCACTCCACTCGAGACAAGCAACCACATGTGTGGCACATAGACTACGATATGTCTACTTATGCCAATCATTCTTCATTCGACTCCAATTCTGGCAAAAGCACGAGGTACCCACTTTCTTCCTATTTATCTGTTTCTCGTTTCTCTTCTAGCCACTGTGCCTTTCTAGCTCTTTTGACAGCCCAGACCGAGCCTACCATATATGACCAAGCCATACAGGATCCCTTTTGGCACCAGGCTATGTCTGCCGAACTCCAGGCATTGGAACGAAACAACATATGGCAGCTTGTTCCTCTTCCTCCTGGGCACAAACCAATTGGTTGTCGATGGGTGTATAAAATCAAATATCATTCGGATGGCACCATTGAGCGCCACAAAGCTTACTTGGTCGCCAAAGGCTACACTCAAGTGGAAGGTATAGATTACAAAGAAACGTTTTCCTCGATTGCCAAACTAACTACTCTTCGGTGTTTGTTAATTGTGACTGCAGCAAGAAATTGGTACACCCATCAAATGGATGTTCACAATGCGTTCCTTTATGAGGCTCTTCACGAGGAGGTTTATATGACTCCTCCTCCCGGATTACGCCGACAGGGGGAGAATCTGGTACATCGGCTAAATAAATCTCTTTATGGGTTGAAACAGGCATCACGCAATTGGTTCTCCACATTTGCAGTCATTATTAAAAGGGCTAGCTACATACAATCCAAGGCGGATTACTCGCTTTTTACCAAAGCTCAAGGTACCAAATTCACTGTAGGTCTTATCTATGTGGGCGATATTCTATTGATTGGAAACGATCTGCATGAAATCAAATTACTCAAAGACTATCTGCTCAAACATTTTCTTATTAAAGATCTTGGTGATTTGAAATATTTTCTGGGGATAGAATTTTCCCGCTCTAAAAAAGGGATACTTATGTCTCAAGGAAAATATGCATTAGATATTTTGCAAGATACAAGTCTTTCAAGTGCTAAGCCAGACAAATTTCCAATGGAGCAGAATTTGAAATTAACGACCACAGATGGTGATATTTTGAATGATCCAAGCAAATACCGAAGATTAGTCGGCAGGCTGATTTACTTGACTGTGACTAGACCAGACATAGTGTACTCAGTACGTACACTTAGTCAATTCACGCATGAGCCCAAGAAACCACACTGGGAAGCGACATTACGAGTTCTCAGATACATAAAGGGAACTCTGAGCCAAGGTCTCTTTCTACCTTCCAAGAATACTTTGAAACTCAGCGCTTACTGTGACTCAGGCTAGGGAGGATGTCGTACAACCAGGCGCTCTGTTTCTGGTTATTATATTTTTCTCGGCTCATCACTCATTTCCTGGAAGTCAAAGAAACAGACCAATGTGTCCAAATCATCAGTAGAAGTCGAGTACAGAGCCATGGCCAACACTTGTCTAGAGTTGACTTAGCTAACCTATTTACTCCGAGATCTGAAAGTTGAGATATGAGAACCAGCTTCACTATTTTGTGATAACCAAGTGGCTTTGCACATAGTAACTAACCCAGTTTTTCACGAACGAATGAAGCACATTGAAATAGACTGTGACATAGTTCGGGAAAAATTACTAGCTAGTTTAATTTGGCCATGTTACATTTCTACGAAATTGCAGTTGGCCGACGCGTTCACAAAGGCCCTTAGAAGAGAGCAATTTGAATTTTTACAAAGCAAGTTGGGAGTTCTTAATTTACACTCTCCAACTTGAGAGGGAGTATTAAGGAAATTATCATTTAGTTATTGTGTGATTATCTTTACCATTATTAGGAGATCAAGTTTACGTGTAATTAGTTGTGTATTACTGATTCTGTGGCTACAATTTAGGAAAAGATTAGGAAAAGTTACTGCATATATGTATGATGTATTCTATCAATGAAGGCAATGAATTCCATCTCAATTAATCTTCTTATTTTTCTCAGGGCTAAAACTTTTTTTAGGGGCATAAACCTAAAAAAGAGGTGGGTGATGGGCATGATTAGGGGAGTGCAATTTTCACTAGCTAATAGCCAATAGAAAGTCTCTTCGAGCTGGAAAGAGATCTAGTTATGGAGTATTCTTTTATTTTGTGGCAAGAAGAGATGCTTTAGTTCCAAAGGGCTAGAGTTAATTGGGTTATGGATGGGGATCGTTGCATAAAATATTTTCATTCCCTAGCTAAAGCTAGATGAAAATGAAATAAAGTTGAGTATTTAAAAGATTCCTCTAGGAATTGGGTTTCTGATGAGAGCTTCCTTTGGAATATGGCCTATCGTTATTTTTCAAGTATCTTTGCCCCTCCTAACAATCTTATAAAGACTGCAAATATGTGTTTGATAACCTAAAGCTTACGGATTCAGCTAAGTTGACTCTCTCTCGCGAGATTATAGCTTAGGAGATGTGGATAGCTGTATCTCAGATAAACCCTTTTAAGGCCCCGATCATGATGGGTTTCAAGATTTCTTCTTCAAAAGATATTGGGAAATTGTTGGCACTGATGTGGTCACTTGAGTCCATCAGAGCTTCAAGACTGGTACAATCCTGGAAGGTGTTGCTAAAATAAATGTTATTTTGATTCCGAAGGTTGACGCTCCCGAGGTAATTTCTCAATTTAGACCTATATCTCTTTGTAATGTCCTCCTTAAGATTATTACAAAGGTTTTGGTTAATCGTTTATGCCCTTTTTTAAATGAGATTGTAAGTCCTTTCTAGAGTAGTTTCATTCATGGACAACACACATACGATAATATTATTATTGCCTAAGAGGTCACACACTAATTACGCAAGTCCAAGAGCAAAATGGGGCACATGGCTATTAAAATTGATCTTAAGAAGGCGTATGATAGAATCCAATAGGAATTTTTTGAAAAGGTTTTTAAAGCTTTTAATTTTCTAGCTTCTTTAATATAGTTAATTCGTAACTGTCTTAGCTCTTTTTCTTTGTCTATTATTTGAAATGGTTTGCCATTGTCCATTTTTCGCCCTACCTATGGGTTAAGACAAAGGGACCCCTTATCCCTATATTTTTTCTTTGTATGGAATATTTATCCTCTTTGACAAGTATTGTTGTTAATAGTAATATGTGGACTCCTATTCGTACTTCTAAATCAGGTCCTGGTATATTACAGTTATTTTTTGTTGATGATTTGATGTTATTTGCTAAGGCTTCTTGTCATTAGACAAAGTAGATCATGTCAATCTTATCTAAGTTTTGTGCTTCTTCGGGACATAAAATTAGTTTAGAGAAGTCTAGAGTCTTCTTTTCGAAATATGCAAGTGGGGACACTAGTCAGAAAATTACAGAATGTTTGAGAACGAAAATTTTCATATATCTGGGTAGATATTTAGGTGTGCCAATTATTCATTCCAAAATTAAAAGATCAACCTACTTCGACATTGTTGATAAGGTCAAGACCAGACTGGCAACTTGGAAAAGTAGGTATCTAAATCCCGCAGGCCAATCTACTCTGATTAAGTCTACTTTATCGACAATTCCAAATTATACGTTGCAAACTACTTGGTTGTCGTCATCTATTTTTGATGAATTGGACAAAATTAATAAGAATTTTTATAGGGATTTTGTTGATGCGGCTGGAAGACATCATATGATTAACTAACATAAATTGTTACCTGATAAGTAGAGTGGGGGTCTGGGTTTTAGGGCATCTCGGTATGCTAATGTTGCTATGTTATGTAAGCCTGGTTGGGTTATTTTACATGGTGATGGAGCTCTTTAAGTTTATGTCCTACGGGACAAATATTTCAATAAAAGGGAATTTAATTCACAGATCATGGACTCTCCTCTTTGGAAGGAAATTGTATGAAGCATGGAGCATCTTTCGAAATTTATAAGATGGAAAGTGTGTGATGGGTTCAAGATATCTTTTTGAAGGGACCGTTGGGTTGGTGATTCTCCTCTAGGTACATCATTGACTATTGCTGAATTGGGTGACTTGGCCATGTTAAAAGTGGAAAATGTGATTTCGGAGGCTAAAACGTGAGATCTCTCTATTGTGGAGCATTTGCTTCCTTCAGAGTCTATTGCATAGATCCAGAGTATCCCTATTCCAAAATTTTCGGAGTTGAAGGACTTTTTGATCTAGAGAAAAAGTACTACTAGGACTTATTCTTCTAGATCAAATTTTAAAGCTTTGCAGGGCTTAGATTCATCTCATTTGAATGGTTATTGGAGAAGATTATGGAAGAGTCCATTTTTACCTAAGCTTCATCACTTTTTGTGGTTGGTATTATATGGGAAACTCATGTCTAATATGTTAAGACATCATAGGTTTGGGGCATAAAATGACACTTGTCTTTGGTGTGAGGGAGGAGTTGAAACTATTATGCATGTACTACGTGATTGTCCCTATGCAAGAGAGACTTGGCAAATGTTCCATGGGTTTGATGATCCAAACTTCAATATAATGGACTTATAGGAATGAGTTAGGGGGGAATCTAAAGTGCAATGTTCAACTTGGGCCTAATGGGCTGCCGTAGATGATCTTTTTAATTTGTGAGCTGTTTATGGGTTATTTAGAATTCAAGAACTTTCCTTATATTTCAAAATGAGATTATTTCCCCATTGGTGCAGTGCCATCATATTTGCAAGTTGGCCATCATTTGGTTTCTTGGGGATGTCCTAAATTTGGATGGATTAAAATAAACACTGATGGGAATTGTTGTGGTAATCCAAGGGAGGCTGCTAGGGGGATTCTGTGGGATCGTAAAGGTGTTTGCTTATTAGCCTTTTCTTTTAAAGTGGGATCTTCAGTCATTACTACGGAACTTCAAGCAATTTGACAGGGGCTTCAACTTGCTTAGGATGTAGGATATCATTAAGTGGGGTTAGAGTTTAACTCTCAGCATACCATCCATCTTATTAACTCATCTAGCTTAGGTCACCACTTGCTTGGAGCTTTGGTAGAGGATTTTTAGGCTCCAATCCAGTGTCATTGGGAGTTTCATATCAGACATATTTATCATGAGGCAATGTTTTGCACTGATTTTTTGTCCAAATAGGGGTTTAACAAGGATCTTGGATGTTCAATATGGGATTCTCATCCTATGAGACTTGATCAATGTTGGTTTTAGTCATTAGTTGTTTGTTTCATTTATGATGCATAAAAAAAAGATATTGAACTATTGTTGCTTTTTTTATGCATATTGAATCATTATTGCCATAAGATAAATAATACTACCATTTGTATATTTCGTTTTGCATATTATGTTTAAAAGGTCATAAGTCCATTGACATATGAATTTCAGCAAATTAAAGTTAACCATAATTCATTGATTTTTTGCACTATTAGAAATATTTATAATATGTAGCGTAAAAGACATAATATTTTCTTATAATTTAAGAAATTTTAGAAAACTCTTTGATCTTTAAATTCTTGAAAAATTTTATTCTACTTTTTGGATTTATAGAAAAATTATTTCTATTAGACTTTGATTAGAAAATAATGATGACACATATGCAATATGAACCTCAAACATGGACTAATCAAATGTCGCTACTATAGTAACCCAACTCAACTCTTAAACCTGACTCAAATTAATGAAATTTGGCTTAAAATAGTAATTTAAAATAATTATAATAAATTATTAGTTTTGTGTTGAATTATTATGTAAACATGAATTGATTGGTATAAATATGATATTAATGGCTTGTGTATTTTGATGTCATTTTTTAGTCAAAATTTGAGAGGAGTTTTTTTTGTAAATTGAAAATTAAAAAGTTATTTGATGAGAATTTTAAAGATTATAGGTTTTTTGAAAGTTTTTTAAACTGCAAGAAAGGTCTTTATCTTTTACTCGAATCTATATCAGGTGATATTGCTTTGTCAAAACTTAAAAATAGAAGCACTTAATAAATGAAGTAGTGGAGGAAATTGAAATAAAGCAGCTGAATTTCTTATATGTACTTTAAAATTAGATTAATTTTATTTTTATTTTATAATGAACAATTTCATATTATTTTTTGTTTTTACCAAATTTTAAAGTGTTTAATCTCATCTTTTTCATTTTTATTTTTTGTTTATGCTGTTATTTGTTTATACATTTAGCTATTGTTTTCTTTCAACGTTTTCAAAAAACCATTATTTTATATGTAGGCTATCAGAAACAACTTTTTTACTAGCTAAGGAAAAGGCTACGTATTTTTGATCCTCCCCGTACCTTGTATATCAATGTAATTCATATTGGGACATTGTTGTTGTTAGGAAACCTATAAAATGATTTTTCAATTGTATATTGTATTAGTCTTAAAAATAATATTTTAATTATATCATTTGATTTAAGTCGTATAGTAAGTTAAGTAAAGAATTCAATATTTGGAATCATTAGGGTTCCTTAACACAATTCAATCCTATTAAGTTTCAAATACTAAATAGAATGGCTTCTAATGCCTCATGGTACTTCCTCATTTGGATTTCTTTATGCTGGTCTTCTGCTCTTACTACTATTGGTTATTTTCCAACTATTCCTTTACTTTACATGCTAGCTTTGCTCTCGCCTGCTCCATCATCCTTTAAAGAATATCCAATCCTCTTCTAAAGTATCTCTGTCCACGGTAAAAAGTTCATTTCACCTTTTATTTATCCTACGTCTTTAGCATATTACTATTTTAAGAAATATTTTTTTTAAATTTCCCCTTCGAGGACTTACAACAAAACCACCAGTAGAAATATAAGTTATCGATAGGCCAAAAATGAAAAGAAAATCCCCACTCTACCCTTCTTAACCTGATTACCCTCTATGTAATCATTTCCTTCACAACTTATCTCCCAACTTATTCTCTCTCCACTTGTTTCCATTCTAGATAACCTTGTAAAATAATAAAATCCTTCACTCCCGTCTATAATCGATAGCCATAAGTACAATCTCTATCCTCTTAACTTGTCCCTTAGCCTGCAAACCTTAAACTAGCCTCTAATAATAGATAGATATGTAAGTTAGCTAATTGGAGAAACCAATAATTATAAGCTGAAATATTACCCACCAAGCTCTATCTATGTAGGGATGACAATTATGGCCCGGTCAGTGGCCCGCTCACTTTTCTCGAAATGATGTCGTTTTTATTTTTTCTTTAAAAAATTAATAGACGGGTCAGGCCTACGGGCCGGGCCATCTCGGCCTGCAGTCCGCCATAATTAACATACCTATATCTATGGAAGAAGAGCGGTATCTCCAAAGATAGAAGTTTTAAAAGAGGGGTCTAAAAGTTGGAATGCTACTTTGTTGGGATTTTTTATGGGAAAATGTCCTTCATTCCCTACCATAAACAATTGGGCTCAAAGGTAACGGAGAGGGAAGGGGTTAATGAAAGCTCTTTGTCATCTTATTCAAGCTCTTAAGTGAGCAGAAAGTTAGAGGTGTGGTTGAGGTAGGCCCTTAGCATATAGCAAATCAATATGTCTTTTTACAAGTATGGAAGCCTAGTTTGAAGCTAGAAAACGTAAGATATGATAATGTTCCCATATGGGTGAACATTATGTTCCCATACGTATGATGGCTAGCTTTATAAGCAAACTTATTTGCTTAAATGAGACCACTACTAAAAGGAAAAGCATAGATTATGCAAGGATGTGTTAGTAAGGAGTTGGAAAATGAATTTCTTGAGCTAATTCCAATTATAAGGCTTAGAGAAAATGAGACTATGTTTGAAGGTACAACCTTGGTGTTTTATTAAAGGAAACCATCCTTAAGGTAGTAAGGAAAAATATGGAAGTCAATAAGGAAAAAATTTGGGAAAGGTGATTATGATGAGTTGATGGAATTGAATATTAGTTAGGAAGAGAGATAAGAAAGACTTGATCAGGTTATACAAAAGGAAAATGACAATGAATAAGAAGGAATGAAACGATGGGAAATTCTAGAAGTGAAAGGTTAAAGGCCATAAAATTAATAACTTTAGAGATAATAAGAGAGAAGAAAGGCGATGAGGCAGTCCATAATATTGTAGAAGAAAGGCAACAAAATCTTCTAATGGGTGTAACAAATAATCCTAAACAAATTAAACAGGTAATGTTGATAGAGGAAGGGTTTAACTAGGATTGTCATAAGGGACGGCTCATATGCGATAATAAAAGGAAATCATAAAGGAAAAATAAAATGTCAATAAGAAGCTCTAACCATGTCAATAGTATTTTGGAATCTAAAGGGTATAAATTGCCCAAAGAAACAACTTTTGTTAGCAAATTTTATAGAAAGTTAAACCAACAATAGTGGTTTTTTTGGAAGTTAAGCAATGAGAATGTAAGTAAGCTAAAAAACTTTAAGGAATCAATAGTCTATATTCTCAAATCACTAGCACCGCCACTATGGAAGAATAATTATAGCTAGTAGTGTAAGAGTGACTGAGTTAGCTTTAAACAACTAGATGGTTCACCTAGAGGTGGAGTTCATTCAAGAAATTAGCAAGGAAATGGTCACATATTTGTATGATTTGAATTTCAACTTCCAAAGGAGATAGTTATGGAATAGGATCGTAAGTGTCCAACCAATAACTTATGAACCTTGGATCATTTTGGGATATTTAACTCCATTTTTAATAGATCAAAATATAAGGGAATGCGAGTAATATAAATTATTTTGATGACTTGGGGAATGTATGGAGCAAATAAGATTCATAAGCATGATAAATGATGGAAGATATTTCACATGAAGAAATAAACAAAGCTCTAGATGGTTGATAAGGAACAAATTAGATAGAGCTTTAATTAATGACCAAGGCATGATGAAGTTCCCATAAATAAACACAACTTATGATGCCAAACTTCTCATATCATTCACTAATTATAGTGAAGAATATCTTTAACAATTGTAAGAGAATGATGTCCTTCAAATTCAATAATTACCTAATAGGCTTAGAAGGATTTAGTTCAACTATCCTTAAAGATATGGAAGTTCCCATTTAGAGGGTTAAAAGCTTTAAATATATCTAAACGATCTATTAAATAAAACAAAATTTGAAGAAGTTAAATAGTTAAAAAGGATTTAATACTAAACTATAAGTAACTAGCTCATGAGAAGAAATGTTAAGGTTCAACAACTCTTATACTAAGATCTTAATGATGGTAATTTAAAGGAAGAGGATAAAAGGGTAGTTACATTGAGGAAATTTCTATTTATAGATCCTTATTGAAGTAGATATCAAGGATTATATGGATAAAGGAAGGAGAGAGGAACACAATTTTTTTTTCATAATTCAATAATGGCCAATACGAATAAGAACACAATTAACTTACTTACTAGGCATATGGCTTCATAATTATAAGTTACAAGAGATCAAACAATAAGCTTTTAATTTATTTAAGAGCTTTTTGGAAAAGAAAGCCACTACTGGATCTAATGACACTACTCTTAGATCCTTTATATGGCACCAAATGGATGATAAGGATAAGGAGCTCCTAAGTAAGCATGTAATAGTTCAAGATATCCACAAGGTTTTGTTTAAGCTAAATGGTTACAAAGCTCTAGGTTTTGATGGCCTTAACGGAGTTCTTTAAAAGTATGGCCACAAATAGGGAATATGGTAACAAAGGCAGTGATGGAGTTCTTTGAGAAAGGAAACCTATTGAAGAAAATAAACAAAACCTTCACATACTTGATTCCAAAAGTACCTATGCTAAATTCTTTAAAGGATTAGAGACCTATCTTCTATTACAACTTCTTATACAAGATAATAGCACAGACATTGGAAGCAAATTTAAGGAGACTCTTAAAGCCAATAATTGATGAAACTCATGGAGTTTTTATAGAGGGCAGGCAAATTGGGGATAAAGTGTTGATAGCTTAAGAGCACTTCAAAGGATAATTAAGTTGAAATTTTCCTTAAAATTATGCTACAAAATGAATTTCAAAAAGACCTATAATTTTATAAGTTAGGATTTCATTCTATAGCTGCTTGAGGCTTATGATTTTTTGGAGAAGTTTAAAATATGGTTGGGATAATGCATAACTACATCCTCTTTTAGGTTGTTAGTTAATGAGGAATCTATAAATTGTTTTAAAGGAAATAAGAAGTTAAGGCAGGGAGACCCTATCTTCCCCTATCTCTTCATATTTTGTATGGAAGCTTTATCTAAATTGATCAAACATGAAGTAACCTTAGAAAAAGGTTTCAAATTCCACACTAGATGTAAGAGGATTGGATTAGTTGATCTATCCTTTACAGATGACTTGATTCTATTCACAAGAGCTCAGAAGACTTCTATAAGGATTCTGAAAAACACCTTTACAAATTCAAAGAGCTTTTATAACCAGAGAGCAATAATGGGAAGAGTCAATTACTCAAATCTTTAAGTGCTCAAGCCTTAGTAGCTACCTGATATAATAAGAATCAAAAACCATAAATTATCTATTATGTACCTTGGTCTTCCCCTATCTTCAAGGAGACTTAATTTCAGATAATGTCTCCCTTTAGTGGAGACAGTGACAAGAAGACTAAGAGTTTGTTGTAACAAAGTTTTGTCTTATGGAGGGAGGGCACAGCTAAAAAGGTTAGTACTAAATTCACTACACATTTATTGGGTATCATACGTGTTTCTCTCCAAGAATTTAATTAATTCCTTAAGAATATTGTTGAGGAATTGACTTTAGAAGGGTAAGAACAATAGGAATTTCCATACAAAGGTGAAATAAAATGAGGTAACTAAACCAATCCAAGGAGAAACTATGGGGATAAATTCCATAGTTTGAGCAATAAGTATAAATGAGAAAAGGTTATGAAGATTGGTTAAAAATAAAGAATCATTATGGACCAAATGGATCTGCACTTACTTCTTAAGGGGACAAACCATACAGGAGATTAAACTAAGACCCTCTCATTCCTACTTTATGACTTAACTACTAAAGATGAGGAGAACCATATCAAACTACAATAAGTGCAAGATAAGAAGTTGGGAAGGGCATCACTATTCTATGACAATTGGAGTAATATTAGACCTTTAATAGAGTTCATAATGCTTAATAATAAATATTACAAGAAGGTCTTAAGGCCTAGAGGAGGAGCAATCATGGGATGGAGTAAAATGTCATAGAACAACTACTTTATACATAAGTTATCTTTTATAGTTTGGCTAGTAATCTTTAATAGGTTTCCAATAGTAGATAAATTAAAATACATCAATATGTTCAAAGCCTGCTTGTTATGCAATCTATTCTAGGAGAGCCATAAACATTTATTTTTTGGATGTTTCTTTTCCTTGAATATATAAGAAAAAATATTGGCACTATGTCAACTACAAAATTTTAGTCCCACTTAAATGGAATTTATCTAATGGATATAAGAAAAAGGGAGGTTCAAAAGTGGCAATAGTGGGATATAAATCATAATTAGAGATGGAAAAACTGACCCAGCCCGCTTTTGACTCGGGTTGACCAAGCCACAGGCCGACCATAGGCTAGCCCATTACTTCCAAAATGATGTCATTTTGGAAGTTTTTTGCTTGAAAAAACAATTGGACCAGCCTACCCGTGGCCCTTCGGGCCATAGTCCTAGCCCCAGTCAAATCAGCCCGTGACCAGATCGGGCCTCGGGTCGACCCATCCTGGCCTGCCAAGCCACGAGCCACTATGGCCCTACCTTTGGCCCGGCCCGACCTGACTTATTGACATTCCTAATCATAAGTTTGGGTTTATACATGTATAGGTTATGGAAGGAGAGAAACAAAAGGTGCTTCCAAAGGTTAGAAATTAGGGAGGAGGACTTACTAAAAAGCATTACTTAGCCTATTCCATTGCAACTAATGGAAAAGGACATTATTATAGGTTACAATAAGAAAATTATTAAGAAGTGGAGGTTAAACTAGTTAAAGTTTCAGACAAACACCATAATTCACTAGCATGCATGCAGCTTCGACAATAATCAAATTAATCTTAAAGTTATTAATGATGAGTGCGAAATTAAAATGAAGGAATAATAAGTTATAGGAATCTAACAAGGATGATTCTAGAGAATATTACTATTCGAGGCAAGAGTTAGCTTCATCGGTAGACATGTAAGAATTGAGCATTAATAAACTCTCTTAAAGCACTTGAGAAAATTGTGCTTGGCATGACATAGAGTAAAAATTTGAGACCATTTAAAAAAATTTTCAAACATCCTCACTGATTAACTAGGTTTAATAGCATCACAACAAAAGCAAAAAGATCAAACTTGATAAACTAATAAGATATAATTAGTGAATGAAATTAAAAGGAAAGAGCCCTAAGAGAGCAAAATTAGAGTATGAGTCATATGTTGATAATATTTATAGCATAGCAAACAAATTCATAATTAAATCAAACCATGGACAACTACATAAGAAGAAAATTAATCGACATTTCCATAGAAGATCAATTAACTATACAAGGAACTGAACCACCACATATATGAAAATTGGATAAAAGATTAAAATTTAGACATTATTCTTAATAGAAGAACAATATTCACTTTGATTATCATCATATTTAGAGTTTTGGACCACAACATCAATCCACCATACTTAATAGAACCCTTTAAGTGCACGAAGTACCATGGTAGTCAGATCAACCACTAAAATAAACCTAGGAAAATTTGGGTAGTCGGATTATCAGAAGTCCATTGTCTATAGGGGTTCTCAAGATTTTGTTACATCACTATAAATGTATTGACATTGAAGTTTATAGTGAAATTGAACCCAAACCTAGTCAAAAGGTCCTAGTTCATGTCTATTCCTCCTACTTCAATGTCAAAATCAATCCCATCTAGAGCAAAGAGGCCTAAAAACTTGTTCCATAAATAAGTTACTACTCACTTAGTGACCACAATAGAGTCTAAATAATAGCTACTAAGCCGTCACCATTGGAAAACATAATCTTAATGTTAGATATAATACATCTTTAATGTTCAGCTCAGGATCAAACCATAAACTTATATAAATAGAGATAGCACAAAAATTTACTTGTTTGTTATCTATTTGTTAATGAATAAACTGTTGAACAACTTGAATAAGTTGTTAGAGAGTTTGAATATGCTTCTCAATTAATTAATAAGTTGTTGAAACTTTTGATTGACCTTAACGACAGCTTTGTATATTTATACTATCAATATGTTTTTACCCTTTCTTAATATGTGGATACATTAAACGGGTTAGAAAAATTAAATATTTATAAACTTACTTAAGCAAGTAATATGAGATATTAATAACTATTTATAGAAATCTTATTGGACTTCCCCATCACAGTCCAATAAGAAATTGGACCACACTAATAAGGGTCCATTTTCTTCACTAAACTTTAGTCTATTTAACTAGATCCTTTATTAAACTACTATCATCATCATCATCATCATCCAGTCCAAAATCCCACAATGAAGCGGGGTCTGGGGAGGTTCGATAGTACGCAGCCTTACTCC
>JAOQML010000006.1:29561101-29576650 GCA_027568935.1 Erythroxylum urbanii | reverse complement strand
TGTTAAGTGATGTGACATGCCACCCTCGCGGGGCACGAATTCGGGTATCACTGTTGATATCGGGTTCGGGTCCGGCGGAGTTGGGGTGTTACAATTCTTGTACAAATAGAGGTCCCTGAGGTACGAAAACTAATGCAATTGTAGAGATCCACTAGAGTGAGATGACACACTATTCCATCTAATTACATAGTCTATTTGGGTGAACAAGACTATGATATTGGACATGTTACAAATCCAATTATATTTTCAAAAGCTATTTCTAGACCTAATGTAGATTTTTGGTAGGATGCAATAAATGATAAGCTATAATCTATGACGCATAACAAGGTATGAGAGCTAGTTGATTTGCCTTCAAATTACAAACCCATTAATTATAAATGGCTGTTTTAGTCCAAGAAGGACATTAAGGGTAAAGTTGAGTGATTTAAGGCTCGATAAATTACCAGAGTGTTCATTCAGAGAGAAGGGGTTGACTTTAATGTTACCTTCTTTCTGATATCCTCTAAGGATGCATTCAGAGTGGTCATGACAATAGTATTTGATTATGATATGAAGCTATATTAGTTGGATAATAAAAACACTTTCTTGATGGTGACCTTTGTGAAGAGGTCTATATGTATCAACTTGAAGGATTTTAGGATCAAGAAAAGACTGACAAGGTTTGCAAATTAAGAAAATCGATATACAGTTTGAAACAAGTTTATAGAGAGTGGTGTCTTAAATTTATTAAGGTTGTGACTTCTTTTGGCTTCGTGGAAAATAAAATTCAAAGATGCTTGTACTACAAGGTTAGGGGGAGCAAAGTCATCTTTCTATTGTTGTATATGGATTATATATTGCTCGCATCAAATTACTTGACCATGTTACATGAGGTTAATCAACTTTTGGCCAAACATTTTAACATGAAGGGGCTTGGTGAAGCATCTTTTGCCCCAGGTATTCAAATTCACTTGGATAGATCTTGACACTCTTTAGGCATCTTATAGACTATATACAATAAGCTAGTGCTGCAAAGGTTTAATATGACTGAACGTAAACCTATTGCAATATCTATCTCTCATGGTGAGATATTATCCTTGGAACAATATGCAAAGAATAAGGTAGAGAGAGAGAGAGGTTATAAAGAATGTTCCATATTCTAGTGTGGTTGGTAGCCTAATGTATGCTCAGGTGTGCACTAGACCGAACATAGCATTTGCTGTTGGACTATTGGGTAGATATCTGGCTAACCCAGGAATAAACCACTGGAATGTAATGAAACAAGTGTTGAGATATTTAAAGGGAACTAAGGATTATATGTTGACATTCATAAGGGTCAACAATCTAAACCTCGTAGGGTATATAGATTTGGATTTTGCTATGCATCTAGATGATAGAAAGTCCACTTCAGGGTATATTTTTATGTTACTAGATGATATAGTATCATGAAAGAGTGTCAAGCAGACATTGGTGACTTCCTTGACTATGCATGCAAAGTTTGTCACATATTATAGGGTTGTTACATAGATGGTTTAGCTCAAAAACTTGATTTTTAAGTTGGTTTTGGTTGATTCTGTGGCTAGACCCATTTAGTTATATTGTGATAATCTTTCTACTCTGTTGTTTAATAACAACAATAAGAATATCCCAAGGTCTAAGCATTTAGAGATCAAGTATTTGACCATTAAGTAGTTGATACAGAAAGGTGACATTAAGGTAGAGCATTTGGGGATTGAGGAGATGCTTGTTGATCTTTTAACTAAAGGACTTTTCCCACTTTTTTTTGAGAGACATGTATACAGTATGTATGTATTGAAGTCCTTAGACGTTGTTAGTTAGTGATCACTGTATTTGCTCCTTATACTTTCATATGTTTTCATGTATTATGATAGTATGATTGTTTAACGATAAATCTGATCACCATTTATCTTCAATCATACGTGTTATTATAGATTGTCATAATATAGGTGAAAGTCTTAAGGTCTGTGTCGATCTTAAGCATTGTAAAGGTCATTGGGTATATATACAAATTGACCTTAGGCCTACATAATCACGACACATACATATATATATGCATAGATTTTGACATGACATAGGGGTATATAAGTGTTTAATCCTATAAAGGTTTTAGCATTCAGTGAGATAAATTAAAGTTTTTTTAATGCAATTTAGCATTAAGTGAGAGAAAATAAAGGTTTTCTCTAATGTAGTTTAACATCTAGTGAGAGAAAATAAATTTCTCTAGTGCAGTTTAGCATAAAGTTTAGAGAAATTGAGACCGACAAATAAAAAGATGATACATTTTAGATCATACAAGTAATATCTTCATTTGCCACACTTCATTTTCTCATTCATATTATTGAGGTATTAGATATGCATGATTATATTGAATCTTTGTCACATATGGCACGTGCATTTGATTTTTTTCAGTATCGAAAGCCTTGTAGGAAGGAATGATAGACTTTCATTATCTTTGGATCATTTTTTTAAAAACTTGGTTGACCTATACAGTGATTTGTTGAACCTTTTTTAATTTTTTTTCATCAATACAAATGTCGTAATTAATTATTGTCCAAGGGGGAGAATATTAGATTTTTTTCCTATGAGATGGGCAACAGTTAATTACATTTTTAACAGTTTCGATAAATTTACGAATAAGCAAATCAAATTTGATCCAAATAAAGATAATAAAGTGGTGCAATAAAGGATCTAGGTTAGTGGGTTAAAGTCTAGCGAGAAAAATGGACACAAGTCAGTGTGGACTGGATTCATATAAAGCCTATGATGGGAAGCCCAATATGGATGTTATATATAGAAGGTTAAGGACTTTTGTAACTGTTGAATCAAATCATGAATGTATGGATACTTTGACCCATTCAGAGGTTCACATATTCGGAAAGCTACAGGAAGATGTTAACCACATCTCGATGATAGACTCTCGTGAAGGCCTCAGTGGATTAGCACTCGTTTCAGCTTCTGAAAGCTCATTTAAGGTCATGGAACCAAAATAAGGTATTTTCTACATTTTTCATTTTTTTCCTTTTATGTTCAATTTGAGATGCATAACTAAGGCTCTTGTTAGGCTCTACAGTCTAATCAAAAGAAAACCTGTATAAAAGTAGGGTCTATATGAGTTCTTTATTTTATAACATCAATTTTAACATTTCATATTGCTGCATCATATTCAAGAGTAGTCCAATTATTTAATACAAATTAGTTACAGGCAACGGGCTGGAACATTCTTAAAAAATGTTTAATTATATCTGTTATAGATGAGTATGTACCCACCACTCTGACCGCTAAACCAAAAATTATTATAAGCCAATCATTACAACTTTGAATGTCCATTTCTGATAAACCCTAGATATTTTCAAGTAACAGGAACATAGCAACAAAATGGAGATAGTAACATTGAGAATTGATCCAATGAGAGCCACCAGCAATGTGAAGAAAGGAAATCCTAAGGCCACCACTAACGTGCTAATCAAGAGTCCAGTCCTTAAGAGAATCCTAATGAATTTGGTTTTGTATTTATGAGGTAGTCGATTTTCAATGGTAGTAAGTATAGGTGAGAAGCAAATTTTGTTATAGGAGCAACTAATATTGTGTATATTGTAGTTTGGGAGCTAACTTTCCTTGTTGGTAAGCTTAATGTCACTTGTGATTGTACATTTTCCCCAAACATTAAGTAGCCAATGACTGCCATAGAAATGTAGCTTGAAGCAGCCAGAGCAAAGCAAAGTATCAAGACCTATAAAGAAAAAGTTAATCAAGACAACAAATTAGGTTAAGTTGATTAGCGCCACATCGTAGATAATGATATAGTATTGTAGCCATCCAACATCATCCACTGTTATGTCCCAATTCTAAACTTGAATTTTTACATATATTTCAGAGCATCAACTTAAGTATATACGCATGTATGTATATACATGTAACTAAGAATTAATTCTAGATATATTTCATTTCAAAACTAACAATAGTCAACTAACTGGCTCGTTACAAAAACAGAAAAACAATTATACATTTGTAAGTACTGATGATTAATCACTTGAGAAAAACAATTCTTGTCTTTCATGGTTGAGTATCAATTTGGAAAAATTGAACGAGCACTAAAGCTAAGTATAGTTGGCACTCTACCAATGTTAAATAGCTTCCCTTTGTTAGAAAATCCTACATTGTCTACCGCACCAACCCAAAGAATGGAAAAAATGATAATCATAGACGACAAAACATCTGTGGCAAACACATAAGAGAGCATGCTGAAGTCTTTCAATCGTATGGTAGGTAAGATTACAAGACCTGAAATTATGGTGAAAAATGTTTTTCCTTCAACCGTGTGCCCATGAGCCTTGAAGCCCATATGAGGAAATAACTTATGCAAGTTATTAATAGGAAATCATAGACTCAGTCAATTGTAGATAACAATGCCTTGCTATAGATCAGATAATATTAGTTAGATTATATTATAGATAATGATGCCTTGGTGTAGATCAGATCATATTAGTTAGTTTGTTAGATATTCATTGTCTTTATATATTCATTGTAAATCACTAAATCGACAGAGCTAATATTCTATAAAACTCTATTCTCTCTTTAAATTATTTTCATGGTATCAGATCTTTAAAAGCCTAACAGCAGATCCAATCCCTTCTCAAAATTTTCGACTTGCACCTTTTCTTCGTCTCAAATTTAAGCTATCATGTCAAACCAAGATGAAAACTCTGGCTCCTCCTCTGCTGCTATCAATACCAATAACATCCATAAACCTAAGCGTGTGTATCAAGTTAGCAAACATCCATTACTGACTAATCTTGAACCTTCGTGTGTGTCGCAGGCTATGAAAGATCCACAGTGGAGAGCTTCTATGAATGTTAAATTTGACGCGTTAGTCAACAATCATAAGTGGGATTTAGTACTTGTGCCTCCTGATGTTAATGTGGTGGGTAACAAGTGGATATATCGGATTAAATGGAACCAAGATGGATAGATTACTCGGTATAAATCCCGTCTTATTACAAAAGGGTTCACACAAACTTAGAGCCTAGACTTTTATGAGATGTTTGCATCGGTTATTAAACTGCAAATGATCAAGATAATTTTTACGATTGCTCTTGCCCATGGTTGGTAAATGCATCAGATGGATGTCAACAATGCATTTTTACAAGGAGAATTAATAGAAGAAGTTTACATGAAACAACTCCTAGGATTTATCCATCTTGATCATTCGCATTATCAAATTGTGAAAAGCAATTTATGGATTACGACAGGCTCCACGAGCATGGTATGATGCTCTCAAACAGTTCATTATTTCATTTGGCTTTCGCAACAGTATTAGTGATCCATCTTTATTTATATACAATGCAAATGGAATCGTGGCATATTTCCTAGTTTATGTGGATGATCTATTATTGACATGAAACTCTGTATCCTTTTTGATGAAGTTTATTGATGCATTGTCTAAGGCCTTTTCACTAAAACAACAGGGCTTCCCAAGTTATTTTCTTGGGATTGAAATAATTCTTGCATCTGTGAGTTTTTTTCTATCTCAGCATAAATACATACAGGATATTCTTGATCGATTTGGCATGTTAGAAGCTAAATCCTTATCTACTCCGTTATGTACTTCGACAGTTCTTCGTCTTGATGATGGTACTGCTCTAAAAAATGTGTTTGTTTACAAATAAATGGTTGGTTCTCTATAATATATTGTGCACACATGTCCTGATGTGGCATTTACGGTTAACAAACTTGCTCAAATTTCACATGCACCCATTGTTATGCATCTGCAACAACTAAAGAGGGTTTATCGGTACCTTAAGGGGACTCTTAATTTTGGTCTTCAACTTTGCAAACTAAAACGACTGGCTCTTCAGGTTTTTGGTGATATACCACTACCACTACATGCCTATAGTGATGCTGATTGGGCTGGTAACTCGAATGATAAAACTTTAACATCCTCTTATATTGTTTACTTTGGAGGCAATCAAGTCTTGCGACATTCTCTACAGTAATGAATAGTTGCACAATCCTCGATAGAAGCGGAAAATTAATCTATTGTGATGACTGCAATTGAACTACAATGGTTGTTCAACTTGTTATCCGAACTTCATCTTCCATTCAAAGGTGCTCCGACCTTATTCTGCGATAATCTTAGCACCACCTTTTAATGTAAAAATCCAGTTTTTCATACTTGGATGAAATATATTGCTTTGGATTACCATTTCGTCAAGAAATTAGTTCAGGATAGCAAGTTACAAGTCGCACACATTTCAACACATGATCAAATAGGAGATGCCCTTACCAAACCGTTGCCTTCACCGCGACATGTAACATTGAGAGCCAGGATGCATGTCCTCGATGGAGACATGCTCTTGCAGGAGCGTAATAGGAAATCATAGACTTAGTCAATTGTATATAACAATGCCTTATTGTAGATCAAATAATATTTGTTAGTTTACATTGTAGATAATGATGCCTTAGTGTAGATCAGATCATATTAGTTAGTTTGTTATATATTCATTGTCTTTATATATTCATTGTAAATCACTAATCAACAGAGCTAATATTCTATAAAACTCTATTCTCTCTTTGAATTATTTATAGTTATCACCTTCCAGTATTAGAAATCTTATTGGCACTAGGTAGACTTCCACAAATTGGAAAATTGACATGAGAATCCTACCCCTTCGACCAAATGCATAAGAACCTATATCAGAATAGGTATTGATTGATGGGTTAGAGTCCACACATCTTTGTAATAACAACCCCGTATAGTAAAATACAATTACCATTATTATCAGAAAGGCAAGGCTTAACCATTCGGCTTGTGCGAGAGTGTATGGAATGGTTATTAGTTCAATTACTGTAAAACCATATAATCCCATATCACCATAAATGTTGAAGCTTGAAGCTACAAAACGAATTAAGGAAACTATGAAACCATATTCATTCTTTTTCGAAAAAACGAAACCATATTCATTGATATACAGATTGGAAAAGTAACCTGTCAAAGCATTGAGTCCATTGAAGCAGGTCTTGAAGAAATTCGCTCCTTCTTCAGTAAAGGTCTTGATGAAGTTTAACCTTGTGAATATTATTCTCTGAGGGTGGCGTGACACTTCTTCTGCCATCAACTATCAATTCGACGAGCTTTCTTAGTAATTGCTAACTTAAATGGGAGATATGTATATTTAGAACTCAACTAAGTCGAGTATGAGCTTTTTCTAGTCATTGATAACTCAATAACTTTTGAGTTAGAAAATAGGAACAAAATGAAACCTTATGTTCAACTTTATTTAAGAACAGAATGTACCTAGTACTTGTCATCGAAACATGCTTCAAAAGTGCATGAAGTATTGCCTGCTGACTAGGAAAGAGACATGTTCATTCACATATATTTTAACATCTTCAGTTCATAACTTATTAGACTTTACACCTTTTGAGTGCCATAAGTAATAAGAAGAAATGCACCACATAAAGAGTAGACTATATGTTTTCTGTATAAAGCAATTAAATGTAACTTTTCAATTATATCTCACTAAGATAAAACCAAAGACTAAATTCACTTCACTGGTTAGAAATCACAAACATATTACGTAGAATTTAAGCCATTAACCAGATAAGTAGTTAGAGCTATGGGATGAAGAGCTTTTTGGATAATATCTTAAGCAAATTGTGCACAACTCAACCAAACAACTTAGAACTTGCAAGCGGGCGACTAAAATTAATTACAAATGTATGGCTTTGCAATAATTGAATCATACAAACATTTATGTCATGTTAGGTCTCCTATTACAGATTTAACTTGGCAGATATGTTCAGATACGTACTCTTTTTACGTTAATATAATATAAAGAATGAAAAAGGTTATTGTTTGAAGGCACGATTACATTACAATTTTCTTAGCCTAGTTTTAACGCAAGAGACAAAGCCTTTATTGGCTTAGTTTTAACACAAGAGTCAAATTCCTAGGCCTAATCTTAATCGTACCTTTGATAGGTAGGTATAATTATATTTTATTTCTTTAGCATCATGATTTATATAAATACCATTTTGGTTTGTTTTGCAAATGTACGTGGAAGGAGAAGTTTTGCCTCCTATTTCAATTTCGATTTAAAAAACATTAAGATTCGGTCAAATTAAAGTGAACACCAACTTTTTCTATCAATAAATAACAAACTTATTGGTTATAGACGACCTTAGTTCAAGAATGATTTTGTTCAATCTAGGTTAGATCGGTTATTTGGAATGAGAGTTTATATTCCCATGATAACAATATTACTAAAAGGAAATTCAAAATTCTACCATATATATTCTTATTAATTATGTTTGAATAATCAATCAAATTATATAATTTAAAATAAAATTAATAAAGTATTCTCATTAAGCAAGGCTTTTCTTTTTTCACTTCATAAACTACTTAATATGAATGCATTTTGTATTTGAGAAGATTAACGAGTTTCAAAACAAAAAATTACATTTTTAAAACTTCTGGTTTTAAATTATTAGTATTAGAATTATATTTAATACTAAAATATATGAATATTATATTAAAGGAGGTACTCATATTGGTTTACTATATATTGATTATTTATTTTTCACTAATTTATCAAATGAAATAAATCATTCAATGAAAAGACTTAATATGTTGGGGTCAATATTTTTAAACCAAAATAAGCTCATAATTTTTGTATTGTTAGTGTAGATAACAAACATTAAAGAAATTATGCCACATTTTGTGGAGAGGAGTACTAATGGAAACATAAATGCAATTGAAAACCTTTATAAAACTTTGCTAAAGAGTCATTTCCTTAGGTAATTTTCAACTTATGCGTCTTTCTGAATCTGTAAGCATAGTAAAAATAGCTCAGAATGTGTAAGCATATAGCTCAGATTGAAATTCAATTAAGCATAACACCAAGCATGCTAACTAACACTCTAGCCTTTCATTACACAGACCAACCTTTCACGTTTTTAATACACAACATTTATAGTTAACCAATGACAAATGGAAAGACTAAAAAATCACACAAACAAAAACAAAATCAACTAATTTATATAAGTGAAAGTAGAGAGCAGTATAGTCTCCAAATTTTAATCCTCTAAATAAACAATAAGACGTAATTTTTGCATGATTACAAACAATACTATTGACTACTGTGCCTTGTTCCCTCCACTATCAAACCATAGAAATTGAGGAAATTGGTTGACCAACAAATATTGAAACTTATGGCTATGTCCTGGTGTGAATTGTGGCCAAAGTTTTGTCCCCACATTCTGGCGAGAATTGTGTAGGAATTAAGCTTGGATGGATGCTTTAAAATTTTGCTATAAATAGAGGAAATGTTGAGGCTTTAGGACTCCCACAAAACGAAACACCATTCCTTCATTCTTCTTTCAATTTCTCTCATTGAGAAATTTTGTAAAGCCTTCTGTTGTACATTCTCAACATATTAGTGAATTTGGCTCACCCTCCGGTCATGGACGTAGGTCACATTGACCGAACCACGTAAATTCTTGTGTCCTTTCTCATTTTATTTTGTCTATCTTTATTTTCGTTACTATTTTTTGGGCTATTAAATTCAACTGATATTCCATCCGAGGGCATTTTGCTTAACAAACTGGTATCAGGGCTTCTCTTATTAGTCTAACTTGTCGTATGCTCTGTGGTTGCCACTAAAGCGGATCCTCCACGTCAGAAAGTAACTTAGATTTTATTGTGAGTCTAAACGAGGTCCACTACCTCGATTTTATCTTGCGGAGCCCATTGCCTTGATTTTATCTTGTGGGGCCCATTGCCTTGGTTTTGTAAAAGGAGTTCAATTTTACTTATGGGGCCCACATCCTGACTTTGCCTGTGAGTCCCTCATTTAGAGCTTTTGTGTGCCCCGCATCCAGTACTTTTGTAGGGTTTGCTGTCCCGATTTAACGTGTGGGGCCTATTTGTTAAATAATAGCGGAATATCAATATTTAGCCATTATGACGATAATGAAGAACTCTATTGAAAAGTTTGACTGGAGCATTAACTTCGGTTTGTGGCAGCTCAAGATGCAGGCCATTTTAATACAAGATGGGTGTGAGATTGCACTTGATGAAGTGGAGAAAAAGCCAACAGATGTGACGTCAGATAAATTCACATATCTAGATAAAAAAGCTAGATCAGCCATTATATTAAATCTCTCCGATGAAGTTTTGCAAGAGGTTGCTGGTGAAAGCATAGCTAAAGGTATGTGGGACAAGTTGAAAGCCATGTACATGAAGAAGATGGTGGAAAATTGACTTTATTTGAAACAGAAGTGTACGTGTTGAGGATGATAGAAGGTACATCTATTCTTTCACATCTAGATAAATTTGATTTTCTTATTTTGGATTTAAAGAATGTAGATGTAAAAATTAAGGATGAAGATCAAGTCAAATTGTTGTTATGTTCCCTTCCCCAGTCCTTAAAATATTTTTATGATACTATGATTTATAGGAAAGAGGCGGTCTTATATAATAGTATTAAGTTTGCATTAAAGTCAAAAGAGCAGATTAATAGGGACATCGCTGGGGAGACTAGTGGAAGTCAGGCAAAGGGGCTATTTGTACAGGGTAGATATGAAAATAGAGATTTTGAAAGAAGTAGATCCAAAGGCAGGTCAAAATCCAGACATAGAAATAAAATTTGTAATTATTGCAAGAAAAAGGGGCATATAAAGGCTGACTACTATAAATTGAAATATAAGGAAAAAATAAAATTGAGCAGAATAACAACAACACCGCCGAGGCTAGTGTAGCGACAAATGAAAATGAGGGAATTATCTTTATAGACACAGAAGATAAAGTTAGGTCTAATAAGGATGGATTTTAGATTCGGGTTGTTCTTACCATATGAGTCCCGACAGGGAGTGTTTTTTACTGATGAGTCATTGGATGGTGGAATTGTTTTGATGGGTAATAATGCTGCTTGCAAAGTTATTAGTAAAGGTACAATCCGAATCAAGATGTATGATGGTATTGTTAAAGCACTCACCGATGTTAGATATGCTCCTAATTTGAAGAAAAATCTCATCTCTTTGGGCACTCTCAATTCTCAAAGGTGCAAGTTCTTAGCTGAAGGTGGAGTTTTGAAAATTTATAAAGGTGCTCTTATATTGATGAAAGCTTACAAGTCTGGTAGTTTGTATATTTTGTAAGGATCTACGATAACAAGTGCTGCGACAGTCTCTACTGATGGTGACATTACCAAATTGTGGCATATGTGTTTAGGACATATAGGTGAGAAAGGTTTAATGTTGTTAAGCAAGAGAGGTCTACTTTGTGGTCAAAGTACTAGTAAGCTGGACTTTTATGAGCATTGTATCTTTAGGAAGTAGAAACGAGTTAGTTTCAATTCTCCAGCTGTCCATAAAACTAAAGATACTTTGGATTATATTCATTCTGATCTTTAGGGGCTCTATCGTGTTCCATCTAAAGGTGGTGCCCGATATATGTTGACTTTTATAGATGATTATTCAAGGAAGGTTTGGGTGTATTTTTTGAAACATAAGAATGATGTTTTCTTAACCTTTAAGCAATGGAAAGTTTTGATTGAAAAGTAGACAGGAAAACATGTTAAGCGGTTATGGACAGATAATGGTTTGGAACTTTATGGAGGTGAATTCAATGAATTTTGCAAAATTGAAGGAATTGCTCGACATCTCACCGTCAGAATGACTCCGCAACAAAATGGAGTTATCGAGCATATGAACCGAACTCCTTTAGAAAGGGCTGTGTATGATCTCTAATACAGAGTTGACACTTGATATTTAGCTAGAAGGCATTGCTTCGACTTGCTACATTATCAACTGCTCTCCTTGTGCTCCTCTCGATTTTAAGACTTCAGAGGAAGTTTGGTCAGGTACTCTTGTTGATTACTCTACTTTAAGAATATTTGGGTGTCTAGCATATGTGCATATAAATGAGGGAAAGTTAGAGCCTAGGGCTAAGAAATGTATTTTCCTTAGCTATGCTTCAGGGGTGAAAAGATATTGTTTGTGGTGTCCTGATCCCAAATCACTTAAATTTGTAATTAGTAGGGATGTTACATTTAATGAATTCTCTATGTTGTGTCCTAGAAAAGAGTCTTGTAATCCTTGTAATGTAGAAAAAGAGGATAGTGCACAAAAGCAGGTAGAGTTAGAGATTGGCAGTTTAGGTCCTTCACAGACATCTTCTACACATCAGATAGATCAAGTTGATGAACCAGATCCTGATCATGCTCAAGATGAACCAGTAGAAGAACAACATTCTATAGCCAGAGACTGACCAAGACGTGAGATTCAACCACCATAAAGGTATGCAAATTTAGTTGCATATACATTATCATCGGCATAGGAAACAGATGGAGACGGTGAACCTTCCACATATACGGAGGCAGTTTCAAGTACTGATGCTGATAAGTGGGTGGTGGCTATGAACGAAGAAATGGAATCTTTGTACAAAAATGATACTTAGGTTCTGGTGAAGTCACTAAAGGGTAAGAAAATTGTTGGTTGCAAATGGGTCTTCAAAAGAAAAGAAAGTACTTTAGGGATTGAAAATGTAAGGTATAAGGCACGTCTAGTTGTAAAGGGCTATAGTCAGGTACAAGGTGTTGATTTTAATGATGCTTTCCCTCCAGTGGTGAAACACAACTCTATTCATATATTACTTGCATTGGTTGTCATGTTTGATTTGGAATTAAAACAACTTGACGTCAAGATAACATTCCTACACGGCGAATTAGATGAGTAGATTTATATGAAACAACTTGAAGGTTTTGAAGTTGCAGGAAAAGAAGAATAAGTGTGTTGTTAAAGAAATCCTTGTACAGATTGAAGCAGTCTCTAAGACAGTGGTATAGGAGGTTTGATTCATTTATGTTGGATTATGATTTCTCCAAGAGCATGTATGATAGTTGTGTTTACTTCCAGAAGTTAGATGATGGCTCATTCATCTATTTGTTATAATATGTTGATGACATGCTTATTACTGCCAAGAATGTCACAGATATTCACCATTTGAAGGCCTTATTGCATGGTGAATTTGAGATGAAAGATTTGAGAGTAGTAAAGAAAATTCTTTGCATAGAGATAAGACGTGATCGAGGAGCTGGTAAATTATTCTTGACCCAGGAGAATTATCTCAATAAATTTTTGGAGAGATTTCGCATGCGAGATGCCAAAGCAGTTAGTACTCCTCTTGCTAGTCATTTTAGATTATCTGCTACTCAATCACCACAGTCACAGAAAGAGAAAGATTATATGGCATGAGTTCTATATTCTAGTACCGTCAACAATATTATATATGAAATGGTATGTACTCGTCCTGATATTTTACAAGCTGTTAGTGTCGTGAGCAGATATATGGCCAATCCTGGCAAAGCACATTGGTAGGCAGTGAAATGGATTCTCAAATACTTGAAGGGAACTTCAAACTTTTGTTTGGAGTTTGGTAGAACTAGCAACACTTTGGTTGGTTTTGTAGATTCAGATTATGTCGATGATCTCGACAGATGCAAGTCTCTGACAGGTTCTGTATTTTGCATTAGAGGTTGTCCCGTTAGCTGGAAAGCTACTCTACAACATGTAGTGGTGTTATCTATTACTGAAGCAGAATATATGGCAGTCACTAAGGCTATTAAAGAAGCATTATGATTTAGAGGTTTATTCAGCGAGTTATCTTTACATCAAGGGGTTACTACCGTTTAATGTGATAGTCAGAGTGCTATTCATTTGATGAAAGACCAGATGTAACATAAGAGGATGAAGCATATTGATGTGAATTATCATTTCATTCGGGATACTATTATAGAGATGAAGGTCCTTATTCAGAAGATCAACACTAAGGACAATCTTATTGACATGTTTATGAAGGCTTTTCTAGTTTACAAGTTCAAGCAGTGCTTGTACTTGATTGGTATTCAATACTGGTGAAACTACCCTTTATGGCAATGCCGGAGAAGGTGGAGTAGAACTCTAATTGTTCGGGACCAAGTCAAGGTGGAGATTTGTTGACTACTATGTCTTGGTCCCTCTACCAACAAACTATAGAAATTGAGGAAATTGGTTGGCCAATAAATATTGAAACTTATGGCCATGTCTTGGCGTGAATTGCGGCTAAAGTTTTGTCACCACATTCTGGCAAGAATTGTGTAGGAATTAAGCTTAGACAGATGCTCTAAAATTTTTCTATAAATAGAGGAAATGTTGAGGCTTCAGGACTTGCACAAAACGAAACACCATTCCTTCATTCTTCTTTCAATTTCTCTCATTGATAAATTTTATAAAGCCTTCTATTGTACATTCTCCATATATTAGTAAATTTGGCTCACCTTCGGGCCGTAGACGTAGGTCAAATTGAGCGAACCATGTAAATCCTTGTGTCCTTTCTCATTTTATTTTGTCTATCTTTATTTTTGTTACTATTTTTTGAGCTATTAAATTCAACCGATATTCAATCAGAGGGCATTTTGCTTAACAAATACTAATGTTTCAAAGCAATCAAAACATCAAAAACAAAGAAACATAATCCAATAAATTGATAAACAAGAAATTAAAAGACAAAACCTTAAAGGAGTGAACAAATTGGGTTGAAAATTGTCTTTTGAAGCTTGAGACCATAATCATTAATCTGGGTTAATGAGCACAAATAAATTGTTGACATATGTTTCTTTGCAAACCTGTGAATATGTATATATGTATTGTGTCTGATATCAACGGTTAAGTGGGGAGCAAGTGAGAGTTGTTATGTGAGTTTGGGACTTAGGACTTAACTAGGTTAAAGCACCCTGTTCCATTTAGGGTGTTCCAATCCTGTTCTGTTTAATCTGTGGACCCTACATAAATGAGTGGATGAGATTTAATGAAATAGGGCTGGAACTAGTTAACTGAAACAGAGGATCCGATCCCACTTAACTTCAATAGTGTACGTGTCTGATACATTTAAGCGGAAATTTTTCAGGACAAAACGTGTCCAATTATTTTGGATTTATGAGATTTAGCTATCCACTAAATTAATAAATTGAACATTCTCATGATGATTGCATAAAATGTCGAATGTTTGTTATAAACTGTAACACCCCACTCCCACCGAACCCGAACCCGATATCGACCGTGATATCTGAATTCGTGCCCCGCGAGGGTGACGTGTCACATCACTAAACACATCACTTAACACTGAACAAAAGTCGGTATAAATTTTTTTAAAAAAAAATGCTTTGCACCTTATCACTCATATGTGCCCACTCTTTTTCTTTTTAAAACATTTTGTCTATTTATAACGAAAGCGAAAAACATTACAACACAATGAAAAATCACAAAAACTTTTATTAGCCACTTGGGCCCATTTCCAACTACACAATACAATCATTTCAATACAAACTTACAACTGAATTAACTGAGTACAAAATAGTACAACAAATTGCAGAAAAATACAATAAAATTACTAGACATAATGCAGACGCGAACTGATTCCGACCTCTTCTTTTCTCTCTCTTATGCAACCGACATACTCCCGTCGCCTAACGGGGTATTCTTCTGAGTCCTGAAAAATAATTGCAAATTGGG
>JAOQML010000006.1:29541340-29557558 GCA_027568935.1 Erythroxylum urbanii | reverse complement strand
CATCACTTCTCTCATTGGTCTTCTCATAGACCCGATTCCCTGATCCGACCCGTTATGTGGGACCGGGATGTTACATAGATGATTGTGATATTAATGATAATGGTAACGATGGGGTTGGCAAGATGTTAAAGGAATATGGGAATTATATAGAGACTATGAATGAAACTGATTTACTTAACATAATAATGGGATTGGCGAGATGTTAAAGGAATATGGGAATTATATGGAGACTATGAATGAAACTGATTTACCTAACATAATTGGTAGTATTACAGAAGATAATTTTGAGAAGTTATTGAAAGTTGCTCAAGAAGAATTATATCCAGGGTGCTTGAAATTCTCATAACTATCTTTTGTTATGAAGTTGCTGTAGTTAAAGGTCTATAATAAATGGAGTAATAAGTCTTTTGACATGTTAATTGACTTGCTTAATGATGCATTACCTATTGGCCATAAATTTCCCAAATCTTACTTGAAGCAAAGAAATTGTTAAGGGAACTTGGATTAGGATATATACCAATACCTACTTGTAGGTATGATTGTGATAAATTTTAGAAGGACAATAAAGATCTTGAAGAGTGTCCCATTTATGGTACATCAAGGAAGCGAGTTGATGATAGTAAAGGGAAATGATACCACTAAAATCTTAAGATACTCACCTATTAAACCATGACTACAAAGGCTTTTTATGTAAACAAAAATAGCCATATATATGAAGTGGCATAAAGAGAAATGCATTAATGATAAATTATGTGACATCCAGCAGACTTAATATCATGGAAAAATTTTTATGGAAAGTTCCCATGGTTTGCATAGGATTTTCGTAATGTTTGACTTAGTCTAGCTTCATATAGATTTAATCCATTTGGTAATATGAGTACTTCTTACAACATGTGTCCAGTAATTCCAGTGTCATACAATTTACCTTATTGGAAGTGTATAAAGGAGCCTTTTATGATGTTGTCTTTATTTATTCCAAGACCTCCTGCTCATGGTAAGGATATTGATGTATAAATGCAACCATTAATTGATGACTTAAACCATTTATAGGAGGTTGGATTAGAAACTTATGATGTTTTCGAAGGTGAAACATTTATAATGCATGCAGTTGTTTTATGAACTATAAATGATTTCCAACCTATGGGAATTTGTTTAGATGGAGTAATAAAGGCTATATGGCATCTCCTGTGTGTAACTATCAAACTCATTCAATAAGGGCGTTACTTAGAACATGGGCATAGATAGACAAGAAGCAAACTGTTTAATGGCAAAGTAACATTGGGTGAAGCTTCTTTGTACTTTTTGGGTGATGATGTGGTTTACCAACTATCACATTTGGGTGTCATTACTCCTAACAAACACCAAAGTAATAAAAAGTGAAAGCGAAGTGCTGCTGAACTCAGTATGAATAAAAGAAGCATATTTTTCAATTTGTCATATTAGTAGGAATTGCTATTGATGCATAATCTTGATGTGATGCATATTGAAAAAAATATTTGTGAGAATATTTTAGGAACGATGATGGAAATTGATGGAAAATCGAAAGATACAATTAAGGCAAGATTAGACTTGGAAGACATGCATATAAGAAAAGATTTGCATTTGAAAAGAAGAGATGATGGATTATACATCATTCCACCTGCTTGTTACAACATGTTAAAAATAGAGAAGAAAATTTTTTGTTAATTTCTTAAATCAGTCAAGTTTCCTGATGGGTATGCGTCTAATATAGCCTGTTGTGTGAATGTCAAGAAGGGAAAAGTATCAGAGTTAAAAAGTCATGATTGTCATGTACTTCTGCAATTATTACTTGGGGTTTAAACTCTATTAATGTCTACCCTCAGTAGAACATCAACTAAGAATAATTTAGGGATAATACATAAATGGAATATAAATCTCATAATTATGATATATGATTATTTTATTTGTCATGTAAATTTATCCAATTGATGATATCATATGTATAGGAATATGTATGTAGAAGATAAATAATACCTTCAAATAATTATGTCACTAAAGCTAGAACAACTGATTGGCTGTAGAGTATAAACTAATAGTGGGGACATTTCTTTCTATGTTAAAAGTATTAAGACACAAATACGATATAAGCCAAACATAACATGGTTATAAATTTAAGGTAGGAAGGAATGTAACAAAAAAAAACATATAACATTTATTGAAGACTTTTTCGAAAAAAGAACCTTTCCTACTAATAATGACTTGATTTAGAGCTAGACTATAGATTTAGAAGGTTGAAATAGGAGGAGGAACTTGATATTGGTGTAGTATCAGTTGTCTAAAAGAGGCTAAAATTGATCATTAGGAGTTTACAGTATTTTCTTTATCAAATACTTTGTTTCCTATTTGGAATATAGTGGTAAAAGATATATACTTTTCTTGTTGTATAAGAAATTTTGAAAAAATCTTTTAATTTTTAAAATTTTAAAAAAATTCTAGTTTTAATTTTCCATAAAAATCCTTTCCTTGAACTTCGATTGAAAAAATAATAATGAAACATATATGATATGAGCATTATACTTAAACTAATCAAATGTTACTTTTCACTCATAAACTCAATTTGAACCAATTAAAATTAATTTAAATTAATAATTTAAGATAATTATTAAAAAAATTTAGTTTAGGACAGGTTAAATAAGTTTGATTTGAGTTTAAGAGCTAGATTTAATTGTAATGTAAGCAACATCTAATTAGCTCAGGAGTGATATTTATGCCACCTATGTTTCATCACCATTTTCTAGCTAAAATTTAAGAGGATATAATTAAAAATCAAAAGGAAATTTTTTTAGAATTTTAAAAAGATTAAAGATTTTTTTAGTTTCTTAAATTACAAGGGAGCAATATGTCTCTTATCCTTAAAAATTTTTGTTGATGGATAAAATGTATTTTGATAAATTACATTTATATGTTGAATTTTTAAATAAATATTTTTATGCATTAAGTGTTGCATATATATTTTACTGTTAAAGATGCAAAGGTAAAATATTTAAAGTTTTCATAGCAGAGTAGTTAATTCATATATAGATTAAAATGAAGTAGAAGAATATTAACTTCCATGTCACTTTTGTCTATGCCTTTAACGATACTTTCTAAAGAGTATAGTTTAATTCATCCCTTTGAAATGCAAGGCCCAAGAGCCATTATAAAGACTTCTATAATTGTGCTAGCTATATAAAAATAACATATTTAAAGATGGAGGCACATTTTTTCAGTTAGAGTAATAAATAGAAAGGAAGTTGGTTTTTGAGGAAAAAGATTGATAGGGCTTTGGTAAATGCTTATTGGTTATCAGTTTTTCCAGAGAGTGAAGCTTCTTTCAATAACCCACTTTTCTTTTACCATACCCTAATTCTAGTTCAGAACCTCTTCAATATTTGGAGGAAAAGTTTTCCTTTTAGGTTCAACAATTTCTTAGCTAAAGTGGAGTGTTTTAAAGGAGCAATCACTAAAAGACTCAGTTTTAATGTTCATGGACCTAAACTTTACATATGCATGAGAAAACTATGGCAAGTGAAGAATAAGCTTAAGGTTCTTAATAAGAGGAAGTTTTACAATACTCCTCTTGCAATCTTTGAGACTAAAAGGAGACTAAATAGAATCTAAAATACTCTTTATGGGTTCTTGCAAGATGAAAAAAAGAAAAAAAATTTCTTAATTGTAACCAGACCTCTGAGATTAATTATTCTCTTATGAAATAAAGATCTAGAATTTTATTGATCAAGGAGGTGGATAAAAACTCAAAATTCTACCATAAATCATTACTTTCAAAAAGAAATAAAAATAAAATTGCATCTCTTAGGAATGAGAATGGACATTTGTTGTTATTCCAAGCTGATATTTGACATGAAGATGTTCAATTTTTCTCACTATTTGATGTCCTACTAATGCATAGTCTTATGTGATTGCTCTTTAATATTTCATCAAGGAATAAAAATACACATGAGAAGCTGAATTCTTGACTAATCCTTTCAATGCCAATGATATGGAAATAACTTTGTCCTTGAACCGAATGAGGCTCAAGGACCTGACGAACTTAATGCCTATTTCTTTTAGAAACATTAGTCTCATACTAAGACATTGGTTACTGAAGTAATATTGAAATTATTTACCAATGGCAAAATGCTAAAGGATTCCTAACGTACATAGACCTAACTCCATGAATAAATTCAGATCAATTTCCTATTATAATACCCTCTACAAAATTATGTCCACGTTAATTGCTATTAGATTGAAAACCACTTTATATCAAGTGACCGATCTTTTATATGAAGCTTTTATTAAATGGATACCAATTGGTGACAAATTCGTGTTAGCTTAAGATATTTTCAAGAATTAAAACATGAAGCATTCTAGTAATAATTAAGCTATAAAGATTGATTTTCATAAGGCTTTTGATATATTGTATTGGAACTTTATCTTGAATTCCCATTTAGATTTTGTGCTATCTTTATTAAATGGATTGAATAATGCATTACCACTATCTCTTATAATATTTTGACCAATGCAAAGCCTAATAAACTCATCAAGGGAGCTAGAGGATTGAGATGAGGAGACCTGTTACCCTAACATTTTCACTTTGCATAAGGAATTTTTAACCAATATTGTCAGGTGTCCGATCATCCAAGAGAATAATTTTAAATATGGAAACAAAGCCTAACCGTTTATTTCCTATAGATCTTAAGGTTTATCCAACTAGCTATTTTGCAGAATTGGTTTGACTCACTTACTTAGGACGTTGTTTCCTCTATAGGGGTGAATTTTTAGCCCATGAGTCTAAATTTAGTTATTTTTAATGAGCCGACTCATAGGCCAAATCAAGCCTAAACTGACTCAAAACTCAATTATTATAGGCAAAATAACGTTGTTTTATTTAAAAGAGTTGGATTTTAAGTAAAGCTGGGCCTAGGCAATCCAGACTTAGATCTAATTAAAAAATAAGTTTTTTTATATTTTTATTTTTAAAAACTATCTAAAAAAATTTTGCAAGAGCTGCCTATAGGCCTGCCCATTGCCATCCCTACCCTAAAAAGGCCCTCTTATACTGAAATCTATCCTTTGGTTGGAATTATATAAATAAGAATTACAAGCTAGTGCAATAGAAGCTTATGTTTAGTAAGAAGAATTCATCTTGTCAATTTAGTATTGAGTAGCCTCCACGTATATTGGTCTTCTTATATATTATTTCCAACAAACATTGTTAATACTATAGAACAGTAAACTAGGTGATTCCAGTGATAAAAGAGACTTCAATAGAATTAGTAAAAGTAAAATGGAGTGATGTATACGTACCTAAGGAGGAAGGAGTACTTGGTATAATATACATTAGATTCATTAATAAAGTACAGATGATTAAGAGGATATGGAGGTTCTTTGTAGCAAACCCTTTAGATTAAACGGACACGTGCATACTGCCCGAGGAATGAAAGCTTCTACTACATAAAAGTTAAAATATAAATCATATTGGACAATGATCTATACCCTCAAGTTAAGGGAGAAAGTTAGAATTGAATTTCTGCATAAGATAGGAAATTAAGCTTCTGTAATGTTTTGACATGATAATTGGATCAATGCTTATCCTTCTAGTAGAGTTTCAAAGCTATGCCATCTAAAAAGAGAAATCATTAATAATGCCTTAGTAAATAAGATCTTATCCTTAAGTTCTTTTATGCAGTTGATTGGAAATTCTTTGAACCTTAACTTGAATTGCCATCTCATGTCAAACCATGAGGACTCAATTTGATGGGGTAGGCATCCCTCAAGTACTTCCATAAATGAATCTTCGAGAAAAATATTGAGAAATCATGCTCCTTGAGTTATATGATGCAGTCTTATATGGTTCAAACAGGCTTATCCTATAGCTTCTTTCATGATTTCATTTGTAGCTTTTAGAAGACTCCAAATAAACTAAAGTCATAACAATTACATATCACAACATTACAACATCGTTAACCATCAAAAGAATCCCGGATTATGCAGACAAATAGACACAAAAACTCTATCCGAGGTCAAGAAAGTCAACTCTAACGGGTCTTCCCAACAAGGGCAAGAGTAGTGGTAAGACATCAGTATCTATAATCCTCTTCAAAAATTCCGTAATTGCTACTTCCCGGATTTATCAGCCTGAAGATGAAGAAAAAGTAAATTTAGCCGTGATCAATTGGTGGAAGTCGAATTAGTGTCTTAAATGCATGGTGACAACAGTAAAGTATGTTTCACTGGCTGTCAATCTAAGTAATCTCCAACTTCTATGTAAAATATTTCAAGACTACGAAACATGTAGGAATATAACTCCCAAAACCATATCAAGAATATACCATACATGGCACATGACATACCCTATGTATCAGCTTTTCAAATGCTTCAGTTCCATTTTCTTCAATATATCTCTCTGCAGCAGTTAGAATGTCATCTGGCTTACTGAAGGCATCCTTTTTCCTTGGGACATACCAGATATTGATAGTTTGTTGCGGGTTGATGAAGAATGGCCTTAAAAAGTGCTCATAAACATATGCGGCACCACTGAAGTATGGGATAACCAGCCAACAAGTTAAAATTAGCTTTCCATATGACCATATTGGAATCCTGCAATTATAAGAAAGAAAGTTAATATAGATGCAGTATAAACTTGAAATGTAACTAATTGTTCATCCACTGCAAAATGGTAACATATGAGGTTGATTAATAAGGAACATGATGCAAATGAGTTTACAGTGTATAAAATAAATAAAGAGGACAATCACTCCACAAAATTTAATTTGGTGAGATGAAAAGTGGGATGTGACGACAAAGGTAGCAAGTGGTTAAATTTACTTTATATTAGGATTTTTGTTATTAGATAGGGACTAATAATCAATTTGACGTACTGTCCAATTTGTTCAGAACTTGAGCTTATTTAAGAATAAAAAATCCTTATTAAGTAGGATTAAATTCTATTTTGGACATCTTAGTTGGGAATTCCTTTATTACTAAGATAAGGGTTACAAAGACATGTACATATGTGTGTGTGTGATTAAGCCCTTCAATAAAATAAGCCTTAGTTTTCTCTATAAACTTCGAATTTTCAATTATTAAAAGTGATTCTTAGACCTTAGAAGTGATTCTTAACTTCCTATCCTAGGAGTGATTTCTAGAACTATCCATTGTTTGTTTCCATCACTAAAATCACAGCAATTCCCGCTGAATTTCGAGCAACCCAGGCCTAAAATTCCAGCCGACCCAAGCCTAAAATTCCCACAATCTAAACTGATCCAGACTTGAAACTTAAATTCCAGCAGCCAGATTTTATAAGTTCTACGAGCTCTAGCTACTAGTTTTATATCTCTTCTATTCATAATAAATGAGGCAATTCAAATGTATGTTAATAACCAATAATCCTCCTCCTTGGATTCCCCATTAGAGTTTATGCTACGAAGAAAACTACATCATTTTTGCATATAACACCACCAAACTTGAAGCTAGTATTCCCTCAGAATGTAGCACAACAAATTTCAGCCAAATATTGGGAATCATGTACTGCCAAAGTGTACTAACCAAACGCTATCATAAACATAGGTGATTGCATCCAACAGTCACTTTGCGGTGAGTTAGCAAACTAATATGACTTACATTTGTAGACTTTCTCAACACGGTGACGGGCTTTAACTGATTGCAAGATTAGTTTATCAATGTTATTTCCCTTGTCGTATTGGGTTAACCCAGTGAATACCAAATGACTGTGTAACTAATCAGAAGAATCTAGATTTTCTACTACTGTTACACAATAAATTCCTATTCTGTTGATGAGTTATTCCATTCAGGCATTAAATTACACAACACAATTAAATTTTTATGTGTTGACCAATAAAAATGTAACTAATGTTAGTAGCTATAAGTACATTACCATTCAAGCACTTTGGCAAAAGTAAGCTCAAAGAGTGTAATCATAGAGTAAAGAACCCAATAAGTGAGCCACTGCTTATCATCAACCTGTGACTTTGTCTCAATAGCTCTGATTGAGGCATATCTGTCAAAAAAATCCAAACTGGTGTAAGTCTGGTGAGAATCCATCTCAGCATTATGACCCCTAACTAATAAAGTTCATAACACACGCCCGCAAACGCAGAAGCGAACACAAAAGAACCCACATAAAACACAATGTTAAAGAGTGGCTTCGAAGACGGGGTCAGGGAAGAGTACTTACAGAGGATATACAAGACTAACCACAGGCCTGCAGAATTAATAAACAGAAAGTTAGAAAATAGGAAATATATCCACAACATCAACAAAGAATTTAGTCCGTAGGACACTAAACAGGAAAGAACAAAACAACAAAAACCAAAAATCTAATTTCAAGTGATCCACTGGTCTCAACATCTAGAACCATCATCCTCTCTTCATCTCATTTTGGGCATTAAAGAAACATATCGTAAAGCAGCTACAATTAGCATCCACCACGAACTAAAAGGAACAGCCTTGAGAAGCACTTCACGTACTAACTTCAACGCATATCAAGACTTCACCTTCACTCTACATCTCTCTTTTCCTTGCAAGCAAATTGCTCGAGCAAACAAACCAAGCTAGTCATACACACACAAAAAAAGAAAGAACACGAAGAAACGAAAAGGACATACCCAGCAAGAACATCAAAGTTCTTAAGAAGCACCTTTAGGAAGCTTCCAGCTCCGGATCCCATATCTGTTATCGCAATCTCTTTACAAATGTACAAGTTTTCTTGTCTTCTTATTCTGTTTGCTTCCCTCTCTCTCTCTCGCCGTCTTTTTCTTATTCTCTTCCAAATCAAGAGAGCGTCTGTGTGGCTCCGTGAGGAGGGTACGAGATCACCTGTACTCGTTACTGATTACTAATTCTGTTAAACACGATCTCATCCATACTATAAAACCGCGTAGAATAGAATTGATACATAACAGTGAGTATAAAAGATCTATTTCCGTGAGGAGTAGACAGGCCTGTTCTAATGTAAGAAACTTTGGAACCTGCGAAAGAAGGGTGGTAGGATCCACTGCACCGGGGACCTTAAACGCTTGCTCAGATCAGGAAATTGGCTCTCTTGCACTCAAAATGATGGAATCGTCCATCCAGGTGCTCTCATACCTTAGCCTGACGGAACGGTGGAGGGATAAATTATAGTTTAATCTCACTCAGTTTAAAAAAAAAAAAAGGTCTCATATATTTGGTGTGCACAAAGAGTTATCATATTAGATGAAACTCTTACACTGTCGCTACCGAAATTTAAACTTGAGAGCTTGCACTCAACAACTTCTCTGAAGACCAATTGAGCTACTCGTATTGGATCTCTTGTCACACTGATTGTTTTCACCTAATGGTGGCCCACAGTTACGATAAGAAATTAAGAATATCTAGAATTTCCCTCGAGTGACCAACACGCGCCATATAGGGAATGGGTGGACTGAAAGTAAATAAAATTTTAAAAATTGAATTACTATTACTTATGCATGTCGTCCCCTTTTTGATAAAAGAACCGAATACATGTTAGTCTTCGAAGATGGAAGAAAAATAGATACATACTACTCGTATTAGGTTAAGCCCAAAGAGCCTTAACCTTTTGTTTTTTTTGGATGGCCGGGCGTAAAGACTATTCAGTTTCTTATGTTGCGATTAGGAGAGTCTTTGTTTTAATTTGTATTTATAATCAATGAGCCATCTGAAAATTATGGATCTTTGCTGCTGAGCAACACAAAGAAAAGGGGGAATTTTGGGATTCATCGTAGCAAGTCTTTTTTGATGATTTCTGAATCACCATCGACCAAAAACAAAAGTAAACTAAAATTCAAAGCAAAACTGGGGCCTCAGTCCCTAGTATTACCAGTAAACTGCACTTTCTTTACTATTTTTAAGCAATCTGGTGCTGTAGGATATCTATCTAGCATTTTGTTTTGTTCACATGAGAAGAACTCAAGGGATAAGCTTGCGGGCATATTCTGATGGCTCCTCAGATTGCAGTTCTTTAACCTAACTTCCAAGCCCAGAATTTTCATCCCTTTTCATTCCTCTCAACAGCGGAACCACGTGATATTGATGTATCGCGACAGGTTAGCTTCTTAAGTAATAAACAAATTTATTTGGATATTCCTACTCGTCGATAAATTGAGTTGGAAGAAGGTAGTTGCTAGAGAAACATGAATATGAAATAGTTGATGAGATTCAGACAAGAGAAATAAACTATCCTTTTGAGACAATCATTCTGTCCAATCAAGTCCTTCAAAGTCTGCATTGCTTAGTCACATCTTTGGCTAAGCTAGTTCAGGAAATAAGTTAAAAACAGTTCATCTCAATCTCCAACATCAAGATCTGGAAGCCCTTTTCATACAAAAGGAAAAGACTGGAATTGATAAACGGAATCAATAGAGGACGGCAATAAGAACATTTGCATGCGCAAGAAATTGGTCATTGAGTTGAGACTAAGTGTCTTCTACTGGACAGATCTTCTGTTCCCCGTACTATATTCTCCCTGTTCCCAAGCCTTTTCACTGGAGGGAACAGAATTCCCCTCACTTTCACCCTTTTCTATCCAAGACATCTGAAGCATGAACAAACTCGAGGAGTCACCTGAGAGTAAAGAAGTGCTTTTCACTCCGCAATCAATCAGTTGAAAACAAATTTCAGCACCTACCGTTCAACCCACTGTAGTTTAGCAGCATTTTCTAATGATTGAAAACTATGCATAACAAGCATACTTCGTCAAGCGAACAAAAAGCTCTAAAACTATAACACAAGAAGACGAACATGTGAAATCGTGGCCCCCTCGGGGAACTACAATACCAGTTATAAACGTTTGATGATGCTATAACTAATTTTCATCACAATAATTAATTTCAAATATGTTAAAATGTTTCCATAATTCAGAATATAAGTATAACTTGAAATAGCGTATACAAAAAATCAAGAAGTTCTAGGGCTGATTGTATGCTTGTCCGATATTAGTACCATTAATCCCACTCATGCTAAGACTCGAATTAGTTCATCCAAATTGCTCTTGCGGCAAATACTAACGGTAACTGCAGAGGCTCTTTGGACGTTTACTTGAACAAAATCGCAGTATGTGCTCTCCACAGCCAATCTGTAATTTTGATACAGGATGTAAGATGGCTAACCAAATGAACCTCAAATCCTTTTGAAGACTGTAAACCATGTGGAAGCCGAGCTATGAAGCCATTTGTTTTGGAATCTGTTTCCAGTTTCATTCTCATATATCTTCAGGCTCTCTTGCAACCAAGTTGAAACCTGCAGACGTTCAGTCTTCCATCCAGTGCAAGAGCCAAAACATCGTATTCCTCCACATACCAGAGTTCAGAAACAAATGCCTAAATGACATCAACAATCCAAAGGAGCGCATTTATATGTCGACAAGTTGTATGTCTTTTTATGTTAATTTGTTACATGTGTATTAATACCTCAAATCCACCGATTTTGTCATTCAGGAGGGAAACTAGTTCCTGGAAAAATTGGCGTTGATTGGATTGCTCCTGCATCAAAAGCAGCCACTGAAACAAGTTGACTTGTATGAACAAAAAGGCCATGCCACAGTACAGCAATAGGGAACCATTCTGAAATGATGAAGGTTCTCTTGTAACAATGGACTTTGTAACATAATTATCATCCCAAATTGGTATGCGTTGGGCTCCAGAACCAACCAACTTTTGGAATTAATGTGAACATTATACGTGAAAGCAAGCACCAAAGATTAAATTCTACTAAGTGATGATAGAGTTACAATAATTACCATGGAGGAAGCTTTAGGGCGACCCAGTAACCTTGCAAATTAAGTATGAAGAATAGCAGCATCATACTGCATCATCAAATGAAGATCAAGGAGGTAAATACAAAAGATCTGTTTTCCTTACGCAGCATGATTAACTTCCTAAAATGCAGATGAATCGCAGGCATAGGTGGACTGTAGAGTCTCAAGGCCAAATTTAATAATGCACTTCAGAAGGCTTCTTCAGAATGAAACATTTCCAGGGGAAAAAGTAGAAGAAATTTTTTAATACGAGTGAGAAAAATGAGTTTGACACATTCCCTTATTGAAAATTTTTATTTACTTTGATACACCCCAACTCCTAGCAGTTCTTTTTCAACCCTAAGCAACCAGAACTCTATTTATCCCTGCAATAATATCAGAAAATGGATTTTGTAGCAACTCTTAAGTAGTTCAACACAAGAAAGGAAGTTCACACGACTCTTACCAGTTGCTTTTCTGGGGCATGTGGAAGTGCAGCTCTCAGTTTAACACGAATTGAAATGGGATCAGTTCCAGAGATAACCTAAGAAAGAGAACAAAACATTGCCTTCGTCATCAAAGCTTCAAGACTATTATTTCCATCTGTACATTTATAAGTGCAAAATTAGATGCTAGATGAAGAACTTCTCGTCCAAATAGTGAAGCTCAAGTTATAGTTACCTGCCTCATCGACCCATCAAATTCAGTGACTGGTATCATAATCATTCTATGATGTTGGAGAACAGGGAAAATAATTTCTAGTAAACATTAACAAATGGAGTGGTGGTTCAAGCTAGCTTGATTGATGAGAGAAGCTACTCTAAGTTTAGATTGAAGATTGTGACACTCATCTCTACTTGATTAATAGCTTCTCTTAGAATTAGCAATGCTTCACATGTGATCTTACTATGTAGTTTGCTATTCTGTTATACTCCAGTTTTTGGGGATGAATTTCATTTCTCTTTGCAATGTCCACCTTTTTTGAATGAATAAATTACTTATTTTCCAAAAAAAGGACCAAAGTTTGCTCAGATCATTAAGTTTATAAGAAAAACACTGGATGAACTTTAGGCCCTCCTTTCCATTCCCAGCCCAAAAATCCAAAAATAGTGTAGGACATCATTGTAAGATTACATAAATCAAAGTTTATAGCTCTAGCAAGGAGAACATTTGAGTGTGTTAGGCTGGTTCCATAGCTTTCAAGCTGATAATAACTGACTGTGGATCACCAGGGATACCTCAGACCATTATTAAAAACAATTCCTAGGAATATTAAATACTGATAATTTGCTATTTAACATTTTAGACTTGTGTCACACTCCATTTATGAGCTCTAAAAAGATTATCCTCCAGAAAAATGTCTTGATTCATTTACCCAACCGAAAAACAAAATTGTTGGTGCAAAAGCCTTGTGAATGGTTCAGTTTATGCATATCCTATAAACCCTCAGTTCAAACCAAAGCTGCTTCCTGATAACCGCAAGTAACATGAGCTAAAAATTTTCAAATTATATGCAAACATGACAGAAAAAAAATGTGCAAGGATAAAAATAAGCAAAATTGGTTGAAAACTGCCATGGAACAAGGGAAATAACTGAAAGTAACCTGCCAGCATCCCAGGAGAACACCAGTCGAAGTCAACACTACCCTATCCAAAACAATTTTTAAGGGACAGATGCCCTCTGCAACAGCTTTGACCGCAGTTGCTTCAACCTCAATATGACAAGAAAAAAAGCATCCAAATTTCATATTTAACATTTGAAAAAAGTTAAAAGCCTTTCATAGCATTGGCTTGTAATTTTACCTCTTCTTCAGTGGCAGGAACAGGTAGAATATGGTGCGAGGCATGAAACATGCTAAAATGGTATAGGCTAGAGTTCTGAAACCAAATAGCTAAACCAAAATTCATGTAAGAACACTACAAAAGTGAAATTTAAAGAATAAAGAACATGGAGAATAATTATTTCTTATAAATCAAAGCAACCACCAAGTTAAATCTTGCAAACAACGATCACATAAAAGGTTATTGATAATACTCACCTTTATCAAAATATGAATTAAAGACGTGCTTTACAGCTTCTCTGTTAAAAGCCAATTATAAAATAGAGACTTTAGCGTATTGATCAAAGTACAAACACCTTAAAGCAAATTCAAGATAAGAACATGGAAACTATTTGTTTGACATTATATAACAAAGAGATGCAAAAGCTTTTGTAAAGATTGCTACACTCAATGATTGTGTAAGATTTATATCTAACTAGCAATTAACATGCCATTGATCAAACTATGGCAAGTGCCAGGCAGTCTAATTTATATGTCCCCTGCCAGACTCATCACGTTATAGGTTAAGTTTGAATATAACACATTTGCCTTACCAAAGTATTGCACGAAGAGATATCCCTTTAAAAGGAATATGTTGATCACAATAGCAACATTAGGTAAAAAATAAATTATGCTATGCTGATTTCCAGTAAAAATATCGATAAGCCAAAAAAGGAATAAAAAAAGGAAACTATGCGCTCAAGCAATTGGGATAGAGTATTCTGGGTTTAGATACAGCACATTTGCCCGGACAGGAGGCTTTGCTGCCTGTAAACAAGTGCAAAGCATCATTCAATCTACAAAGACGCAGAAACAAGAAATACATAAGATTATTTTCTATGCTTAATTGCCCACATGTTTACCTTAAGTACAGGTCTTAAAGATCCATCCTTAATGGTGAAAAGTTTAGAGAGTAATAATGATTGAGATGTTTCACCGTGTTGAAGAAATCTCGCTCCATGCTCATTTAAATCCTTTTCCATTTTATCATATAAAATTGACCTTTGCTCCCCATTTGAGACAGAAGGATCTGATACAAGCATCCTCTAACATTAGTATCGCAAGATCATCATTGTTTTTCTCCTCCACTAGCTTTAGGCCATAGCTAAAACCTTGACAGTGAATGAACCAAATGCAGAAATATGCACTTGATGCAGTAAACCTTGAGAGCGGATTGAAGAATTAAGATTTTAGACATTGATGTGAAAACTGATATTCAATATCCATTTTCAGGCTGCAGAAGCAATCCACATCTTATAAAAACAAAAACACTACACCAGAATTCTCTTTATGGACCCAAGATCTTGTGCAACAGCACTTAGGCAATAAAGGAAGCAACAATCATTAATTTCTGTAGCCAAAACAGATACTCTCATTTGGGTTTTAACTATAATACCCCTGGGAACAAGATTAAGCCCACAGATCATAAGAAAGGACGAAACTTCGTATTCAATAAGCATGCTTAGTTCTCATCTTAGGCCTAGATCGCTGACGGATTAAATCTGCTTAAAAACAGATATTCAAGTAACAAATAAGAACGAGATTCATGGTAGGAATTAAATAAACCTGGGAATTTTCAGTTTATGCTCACTGAATTCTCTTCTACCAAACACCAATAATAAATGCTCGGAATTAAAGAGCATACCCGAAGAAGAAGAGGCAGATGGGTGATTGTGGGAAGATGAGTTTTTGAAAGCCATTTGAAGGATTAAGAAGTAAAAGCAGATGCGGATACACCAAATTAGAACCACAGTTTTGGAACCGTTCGACCTATGTCTCACTAAACGGATGTTCAGGGATGTCAATTCCGGCTCGGCTCATTTTAGTCCAGATTCGTAGCTTGATTATGGTCCGTTCGAGCCGAGCTGTGGATCGATCATGGTCAACCCGTGTGAGTCACGGGCCGGCCCGACTAGACCCTTGGTCTGACAAAACGGCGTCGTTTTTTTGTAATTTTATATATTAAAAAATATAAACAACTTGGCCTGCCCTTGGCCCACCGGGCCATGGGCTGACCACAGGCCGGTCGGCCGGGCCTCGAGTCTGGCTATCCCGGCCCACGCGAACCACGGGTAAACCTGTGGCCTGCCGTTTTTCTCGGCCCGGCACGACCCGGCTTATTGACATCCATTCAGATGTCCATGATTTCACCCAGAGGATAACGATACCATCCTCACAGCATTAATGCCCCACTCATGAATGTTTAATGCTTATTTATTCGTGACAAGTACGTGATTTCCTAACTTTGAAAAACAATGAAGACATTCAAAACAAAAGACAATCGGCAAACTCTCGTTATACTAGTTGATAGTAGATAGTTGATTCTATTAGTAATTAGTTGATATTTAATTATAATAATTAATTTAACCAATAGATACATCAGTTATTTATTAAAGATCTTTGATAAAAGTAGCTATTTAATATTCTCTATTGATGTATAAAATGACATGATTTAAAAAAAATTATAAGAGCTTAAACAATATTTTAAAAAATGGACTAGACATTGAATCGATTAAAGGAAAGATTTAAAGTTTAGAGGTTTAATCGGTATCGAACCGCTATAAAACTGGTATATAATAAATAAGAAGTAAAACTGATAAGAATAAGTAAAAATAAATATTTTATTGAAATAAAAAATACAAG
>JAOQML010000006.1:29522157-29537483 GCA_027568935.1 Erythroxylum urbanii | reverse complement strand
ATAGTTCTTGCTTCAAATTAAACTAGAGTATTGGAGCTACAATTGTGTCGAAGAATTCATACTTCATCTGTCTTTTGTTTCATCTGCTTTTTCACTTTGTCTGTGATGACGTCACATGATATGTGATGACGTCATATCTTCTTAAGTTGACTTTGCATCGTCTTAAGTTCACCATCTGAATCGTCTGCTTTCTGCTTCTTCTGCTTTTTGTGTTGTCTTTTTTTGACGAACTTCGCCTACTTTTTGCTTCATCTACTTTCTGCTTCTTCTGCTTTCTGTTTCGTCTGCTTTTTGTTTCGTCTGTCTTTCGCTTCGTCTACGTCTCACTTCATCTGTCTTTTGTTTCGTCTACATTGCTTCGTCTATTTTCTGATGAACTTCATCTACTTTTTGCTTCGTCTACTTTCTACTTCTTCTGCTTTCTATTTCGTCTGCTTTTTGTTTCATCTGTCTTTCGCTTCATCTGCTTCTCACTTCGTCTGTCTTTTGTTTCATCTGCATTGCTTCGTCTACTTTGCTTCGTTTGTATTGCTTCGTCTGCCCTTTTGTTTCGTCTGCTTTAGATTGGTTTTGTCTAATCCTATCGTCTGGTCCATTTTTGACCCTTTAGACGATTGAGTTTGTCTTCAAGGTCTTCATAAAAGTTGTAGTTATTGAAGCCCTCTTTCAGATAATCTGAAGCACAATTGGATTCGACATCTATCGAAAGAGTTATGCCTTTTGTCCCGAGATAAGTTCAATATGATTGAGATCAAAACCCTATTTGATTCTCTCAGCCATAACTTCGTTATCCGACCTCCAAATGAGATGAACCTCATGTCTAGATAATCTAGAGGCATAGAGCTATCAAATGATCTGAAGGAATAGAATTTTTAACCAAGCCTCTAAGTTGTTCAATATCTGGATGAAAATTGAGCATAGAATATTTGCTTCAGTATAAGAAAGAATTAGAAGATAGGGCCCGATACTATGGTATTAAGAAATGAAGATGAATCGAGAATGACGAGGGTTAAATGGGAATAACCTTGCATGGTAACAAGCACAAGCACACGTCCTATGATAAGGAATGTTGGGCTCCAGAAACAGTGCCCAACATTTGGGGTATCTGAGTAAGAGTTGGGTTTCGAAAACGGGACCCAATAGGTGTGGATTCTGAGCAAGAGTTAGACTCTGGAAGCGGGGTCTAACATAAAGAATTCTACGATACATCCAATATTTAATTGATTCTGGTATATTATCCAAGAAAGAAGGAAAGAGTGAGCTTAATAGATATTATAATGCTGACTATATTAGAGATCATGATTTAAGGCGCTCGACCACAAGTTACATGTTTACTTTTAGATTTGGATCTATGTCTTGGTGCAATAAAACACAACCTATAGTTTTCGTATCGAGTACCGAGGCATTGATCAAAGTAGCAACAACAACTCAAGAATTTGTGTGGTTAATACAACTTATGAAGGACCTTCATCAGCTAATTGATTACTCAGTATAGTTACACTATGATAATCAGCTAGTTATACACTTGACTATGATTTCAATGTTCCACGTGTGAACCAAATACGTGGAAGTACATTACTATTTTGTGCGAGAGAAAGTCTTGCATAGAGAAATTAAAATGCAATTCGTGAAGATTAGAGACCAAGTTTCCGACATATATACTAAAGAACTTAATAGTGAAAATTTCAAGACTTTTAGAAGGCAGCTTAGTTAGATAAGTAAACAAAGATTCAAAGATAGTAATTATTGAAGGAGAGTATTAAAGTAAGCCACTGACCTATTGTCCTTATTATTTTAGATTATTTCATTTTTACAATTGTCTAGAATTAGCTTAAGAATAATATTAACCAAGAACCACCTCTTGAGAGGCAACTAGAAACTTAATTAACTTTGTAATTTTCACCACCAGTTATGTCTCTTCTTAAGCTTCAACTAATGGCTTACTAAGCTTATAAATATAGGCACTGGTCATTTAATTTTTTGTACAAGTGAAAAGGTGTAGAATAAAGAAAGCAAATATATTTTGTGTGAGTGAAGTAAGTCTGTCATCCAATTTGGTGCTCCACATATTCAACATGCTTTTTGGAAATTATAAGTTTTTTTATCATTTCTAAACGGTAGCTTCTAAATCCTTTATGGGTTTATTGGTAGCTACCCCTTTGATTTATCTTTGATTGTTAGGCTCCTAAAACTCGACGGCCATGTCTGCCAGAACGATTTCACCCTTCCCAAAACCTCTTCGAGCCATGCCTGATGGCCCGGATCTACAGCGAGGTAGTGTGAATCCAATCCTTTTGCCCTACTGCAGTTCCTGTTAATAATGACAGCAATCACTGTTTAGCCTCCAAACTGAAGATTGATTAGTTCATAAGAATGTTGTGTTACTATTGGAATTATCTCAACTGATTTACGCTGTAATGTCACCAACTCGTTTGTTTACTACCTGAAAGACTAATAATATATTCCTCTTTAGCCCGTTTGAAGTAGAAAACAATATCATCGCTAATGTCTTCTAGTAGTGAAAGATCCATCCTCAGTTGCATTCAATTGCTTATTTTAAGCATATTGTAATTTCTCAAGTGATATAAAGATATATAAATTTCTGGTCGTAAGGGCAAATATTGTAAGAGAAGTGTCTTTGTAGTATTTTTGAAGAAAAGTTCATGAGCTTGCTTGATACTGCGAGGTACTGCAGCCTGAAAGACCAAGATGCGTACTGAGAACATCAAATTGCTTAAGTTTGTTGCCGAATAAATTTAGTGATTGATTCAGGGATAAATCAGTCTAAAAAAATTTTGAGAAAACAAAAGGTCTGCTCAGTTCCTATCCCAATTGGAAATACCTGAATATCAATTACCATGTTCTAAGATAAAGTTACGGTCATTCAAAGTTGATTCACCTCATATCATTCTAGCAGCCACTAGGCATCACCTTCTTCCTGCATCGCTTGGCTAAAATTCTGTTTCTGCGTCGTGGGACAGCTTGTGAATCAATGAACTGCACTAATGACTGTTTTCAAAAGTTGATGGGGGATTACATATAAGTACATATATCTGTTATGTAAGACGTTTCTTTTCTTGGATGCTTTCTTGCCCCATTTCACTTTTGAGCTCAGTAAGTAATTCTGCAGCTGTATGAAATAATGATCGTTTTCATGTAAAAGTTACTTTCGAAGTTAATATCATCAATTCAAACATAAATAAATAGAAAAGAAAGAGGGTGATTCCTTTAATTTTCTAATGTCGAACATGGACCTGTTACATTTCACCGTTAAAAAATGCAGCAGATACTAATTCATGCGTTCCTGCATTTGAAGCTACGAATGGTTTGTGATTTAATTAACATTATAAGTTTATACCGAAAGAAACTAGACGCTCAAGCAATCAAGCTACAAGATCCACCAGGCTAGAGGTGTGTACTATCACATATAAGCACACAAAATTTAAGGGCAGATGTGTAGGTGGGGTGGGTCTTGAGCTCTCTTACATGCTAACCACCAACCTGCAGGCTATATGCCAGTAGACAAGCACATGGTTTTGTATCAGCATCACAATCATTAAAATATATGTTAAAAAAATCCAATGATCTTCTACGTCCAATTTCGTAGCATTTGCTAATTGTCGTTAGTGTAAGATATAGTACGCAATTACAAGCAAACTTTTGGTGGCTTCCAAAAACGTCACCCACTTGCCTTCTTCATCCTCCACCAAGGGTGCATGGTACATGAGATTATAAGGCGTTCTAATCATGCCTTTTTAAGGTATATAAAAAAATTTCTTGGCCGGTCCGTTTGGTTGTTTCAAATGTTTTCGCGTATCAATGTGTGAAGTTAAATCTAAGTTGCCCGCATTTGGGTAGGAGCAAAAGCATGATGACTTTGCAAGTTTTAAAGCCATGTGGACCTGTGTTTTAATAAATAATTACTAAAACCCTTTCAAGCTTGAAATGCTCAACTTAATAAATATTCCATCTATTGAATAATGGACGATAGAGTGATAAATCCAAAAACAAACCATATGACATACGTTCCTTAAAAACTCTTAATTCTTGGGCTAATATAAAAAATATAATTAATTGTTAATATACAAAATTTAGTACAACCTCGCAAAATCCTTACAAATCCTAGAATTTGATGTACGTTGATCCCACGAGCAAAATCATGGATTAGTACTTATCATTGAATCCTAGATAATTTTTTCATCAAATAAAATCCAGAAGTTAATTGTGCTCCTTTTTTTTTTTTTTCTTTGAACTCCTATAGGCTATGGCCAATATTGTCTTAACAAGTAAATCTCAATATTCTCTGAGAATCGATTATATTTGATTCTCTCAATCATTTAGTGAAAAAGAAAAGGCCTCGATGTCATTATCTATACAGGAATTTCATTTGTGGTTAGTCAAAAGTTCGTGATATATAGTTTATTGTCCATGTTAATATAGTCAGGCGATGATCGGACAAGCTTAAACTTATCTCGATTGAATGTACCTCCTTATCCATTAACATGGTCTATGTTTTGAATTTAAATGGACGATTATATATGATAAAGTCTCATTTTAATTAGGTTTCTGACCCAACCTGTTGCTTCACGATAAAAAGTAAAAGTAATATCTGCTGCCACATTATTTGAGAGCATTTACCATGGCACGTGAAACGTGTCTCACCACACATCGTTAGTAAAAATAAGTTCAAGTGTTACCTGCATGGCAGACACAGATTTTACTTTCGTCAGTCTTCGTGTTATCTACAATTACAGCAATAAATTAACAAAACCTACAAAGATACTTACGTTAAGAACGTCAATTAGTAAACTCTTATTAATATTAATGTAAATGAACTGTAGCTAAACTTACAATTGGAATTAGATGGAATTTTTCTTATAGATCTTGACAGAATTTCCAGTTGAAATTCACAATATATACATCAAACAAGGACTAATCACCATGTTGAATGTGTAAGTTTCATAGTGATTCAATTTTGTATTATATGTTATCATGTAGATATTTTAAAGCCCCTCCCATCCAAAAGCTGTTTATGAGACTATTTGGAGATTTCAAAAGGTATGGCCCCTAATAAACACTCGCCTCTTCTTGCATTATAGAATATACCCCAAAAATATATAAAAATCGGGATCTATTATTATTATTTTTTAGTCATTAGGACGATCAGAATGGTGCGTACAATTTGATTTACCGTCAAGCAAGCGGGTCGTTTGCTAGTAATAAAAGCTGCGCTTTGGATTCTTCCGAGTAGATATTAGTAATCATTTAAACATATTATAGCTTATGCAAAACGGTAAACGTCGTTTCAAGCTATTATTAATTATATTATTGACATTAAACGACATAGATATGGTAAAAAGAAAAAAACTTGTAAATACCTAATCCCCGTATGTACATCTTCGACCTATCCGCAAGCGAACTAGGGAGCCCTTGAAATTGGAAGGAGACAGTAGCAACTTGTTGTAAGTGATTCGTAGAATAACTCCCTTAAGGAACCAACAAATCATTCAATGCAACCCATCAAACAGGTACTGGCCTACATGACGAACGGTCCAGATTTAATAATAAAATCAGTGGGCCATCTCTTTGGGTAGGTTCATTGACACCCACCATCGATCTCAATTTTATGGCCATTTTAATGAATTACTACCCCTGTTCATATTTCTCTATATATATAATATATTAAATTTCATTTGTTGATATATTTAAGAAAAAGAAAAAGTGGAATGATCCACCTGTTTGTCAGAGGCATTGTACACTGGTTTGGACGATGACCAGCATCTGGGTCCCGCCACCTGACCAACACCTGGAACTGATAAGGTCTGGGTCCCACAGTCCGATTAACCCCTACCCTCTCTGAAAAAAATCTTAATCATTGATGCAGTAAAACCCTTGAGATTCATGGCAGAGATTTTTAGAATCAGAATTTAAAAAAAAGCAAGCAGTTTCTTCTTTCAGTTACTTTCTTCAACTCTTAAAAGACAACCAATCGCAGTAAACACTGTTTCATCACTTCCCTTTCCACTACACAAACTTTGTAGTCTCTTTTACCAGTACTACCCAATAAGAAAGGGGGAAACGAAAGACCAGAATTGAATTGCCAGTTAGGTAAGAGGTTTACCACCATAGCCATTAATATTTATTTATTTATATATATATATATATATAGAGAGAGAGAGAGAGGGGGGAGGGAGAGAGAGTCACTTTCAACAATAAGATTAAGGCAATAAAATTACAAGCAGCGGCTCTGTCAATAAAAGAATTGCACAAACCATGATGATGGGATATTGTGTACTAGTAATCAAAAGCTTAAAAAGAGACATACATGGAAAAGAAGTAGAATCCCAAAGTAAGATAAGGCTTTTTCATGATTGAAACCAGCCAAACTATTGGTGTTAAAATAAATAATGTTTCCTTCTTCTTCTTCTTCTTCTTTCAAACCCTAAAACTCTCCATATATAATTAATCACACGAAAAAAAAATGGGAATAAATTGAAAAGGTTAAAACAAAAGAAAGAAAAAGGCACAAAACTCCAGTTCATCAAGAAGAATCAATCCTCATGTGTGTTACACATGCATATCAAGCTACACAGTTGGAGAAAAAGAAAACCACGATGATGATCGCCATGATGATGCTCTATGAATGATGACTTGCCACATCATGCCGATCATCGCCAACACTACCCCCGTCACCAGCACCGTGATGTGAGTGGGACCCACTCGCTTGTGAATCGGATACACCAGGAGGGCGGTAAGGGTTAATTCCGGCGAGAATATTCAAATGCCCTTCATTCATTCCACTGTTACCACCAACACCAGTAATACTGCTAGACCCTAGTTGTTGGCTTGGCAATAAAGCAACAGGAGCAGGAAAATTCATAAAATGCAATCCGCTAGACATGGAGCCCCTATACAAAGCAGCTGCGCTATTATTAACTGACGGAAATGTCCATATAGGGTCTCCGCTCATTACTTGATTATTTGAGTTTGCTAGCATCCAAAAATTCGCCGGAATCTGCCCGTGACTCGCTGGAATCGTCCCACTACTTGACTGCATCAAGTAACTCCCCATCTGCTGCTGTTGTGCTTGTGACAATAAATCTTGCTCTGCCCTTCTCTTCCTGCTCATGCTCTCTTCCGTTTCTGTGGATAACTCAAGCGAAGAACTGTCCCTCATCTCTTGCTTTGCTTGCAGGACAGCATTCAGATTACTTGAGCCGAAATTTAGAAATGTTGGCGTCGATGTCGTGTCTAGCCCAATCCCTGGGAACAAGCTCCTACGTTGTTGCATCGAAAAATTCGGATTAAAACTAGCCGATCTTAGCTGAGAAGGCACCGACATGCTTGAGCCTGAGCTGCGAAGAGAAATGTTAAGTGAAGTGAAATTTGCTGGGATTGTGCCTGTTCCTGTGGCTGCGATAACTGCCGGTTCTGCTTGTTGAAGTAGCCACTCAATGGTTTCGCCGTCGGACTTGTGGCCAAGTTCTCGTGTCAGCTGAAAAACCCTAGCAGCGCAGAGAGCTGGCATGCGAATTCTGCGACCACGACCTTCAACCTTTGTGTGTCGGTCCTTAGTTGACGTTCGCTTTGGGGTAGGTTTCTTTGACTGTTCCGGTGCCCCAACCTGGAGTCCTGAAGTTGAGCGGTTTGTGTTGTTACTGTTATTATTGCTGTTGTTATTAGGTTCGATAGAAAGAGAAGGGTAAGGAGAGGAAGAAGAACAAGGGTCTTCGTCTTTCTTCTCAAGCAATTGAAATGGGAAATTTGGACGGTGGTGGTGTTGATGGTGGTGGTGGTGGTGGTGGAGCTGGTGATCATCACTTCCTTCCATGATGGCATGGAAATGTGTGGTTTCTCTCTAATGGGTCTTATTCTTTGTTCAGGTTTGTGACTTGTGATTGAGCAAAGGAGAAGGATGCTTTAGTTTAATCTCTTTTGTGGGTCTCCTTTTGTATAAGCTAGCAAGTAGTAGATGATGCCTCTCTCCTACAGAAAGCCCTTTTAATTCCTTTTATTTCCCCTGGAATTCACCTTCAGAATTGATGTTAAGACTTAAGAGAGAGGATAAGGAAAAGAGGGCAGCAAGCTTCAAACAGCAAAGATAATGAGTGGGAATTATATGGGCAACCTTTGCAAAGCGATTTTTTAATAATCTTAACAAAGAAATTGTTTTCTTGATGAGCTAGCTAGGACTAAGATTTAGGATTTTTATGAAAAATTTCTATTTCGCAAAGGGAAAGAAATATGTGAATCTAGAGCTCCTTTTTATTGTTGTTGGACAGCCCCTTTGGTTCAGACTCCACGTGAGGTGCTCTTTTTATCATTCAATCCATAAAGACAATGGTGGCCGAAGTGGGACCCAATCCCAAGTCAAAAAATTGAGAGAACTTAGAAAGGAAAGGTTGTCAGGGTGGGTTCCACCTCATTCAAGTAATCATTTCGTTTTGCCTTTGGACTTTGCCTTTGTTGGGAGCCAGAGACCTTGGGATTCCTCTGGTAAGTAACCAGAATTAGTATTAACATTAGTGATATGTTTTTCCTTTTTGTATTTTGGTTGGGCCTCTGCTGCCCAGGTTTTAGGGTTAGGGTTTCCCTTAAAATGCTTAATCCTTTTGATTCACTGGCCCCTCCAAGCAAGGACTAGAAAATGACCAACTTGATGCTGTTGGCTGGGATGGAATTAGTTTGGACACGTATTAATAGAGCTTCGTTTGGATTACTTAAGGACGTTAACAATGACATTGACTAGAGCACCCATAAAAGGTGTGGAAAAGTTGGTATTGGATTAAAAAAAATAGTTGTGGAAATGATCACTGTCATTCTCAAACAGTGTCTTAAGGAGACTCTCTTGACTATATCTTCAGCTTTCACACTCACCTGTCACAGTTCTGTCTATGTGTCCACATTTCCACTTTTCAATAAGAATAGCAAAAGGGCCTTCGTTATTAATACTTTGATGCACCCAACACCACAATGCCATTCCGTAGATTAGATATTTTGAACAATATCTTGAACATGATAATATCTTTTTCAACACAACAGCAATCCCTCTCTGCTACCTATATACCATGTTTTTTCTTTCTCAGAAATCAAACATCACCAGCTTAATTTTATCATTTCCGTTTTATGGACCAACAGAAGCAAGAAGCGAAAAGAAAGTAACAAATAATCTATAACAAACTATCCAAAGGTATTGTTGCTTATTGGTGTTGAACAAGAGTATGAAAGATCATTCATGATTATGTTTTATTGCCACTCTTTTCTTCTGTTCTAAGTTGAAAACTATTGATGAATAGGAAACTTTTCTACTCATCCATAATGTTCTGTATTCATTTCGAAAATAAGATTATTATTATTACCTAGCTAGATTTAGTAGTCACGCAGCTACGAGTCATACGGTCGAATACTTCGCTGGTGTGTTTAGGATCAAACTTTCATTTTTCGTGAAACCCTTTCTGTTTTCAATTTGATTCTTAAGTCTCTTTATAGGTTCTTATCTTTCTCTCTCTCTCTCTTTTTTGTTTTTTCTATCAAATTCGTACATAAAATAATAAATATTTATATTATTTTTAGAGTCATTTAAAGTAAAATCTTGATTGAATTTAGAATTATTTTGTTTCTTACTCTTAATCGAAAGGTTTCTTGACACTTACAATATTTTTGTTTTTTTTTGGAGTTAACATTTAGATATTTCAATTTTAATAATTACAATCATAGTTCAACCATATAATCGTGGGAATTCGGTTCTTAATTATGATTATGATATTCTCTCGGTCTCTGAAACTTAAACATTTTTGTAGGCTAGATGGGAAGTATATTTTACTTTCTTTTTGGGGTAAGGTAATATGAATCTGTTTTTGGTATGTAAATTCCACAATATTTATTAGGCAACGGTTATCTAACCAATTAAATGATGACAACTCTCATATAAAACTTTGATGGACTATGATAGTAAATATTGAGTAAAAGCAACTTGCAACTTGACATTGTACAAAGAACGTCTATATATATATATATATATATATATGTATGTAAAATAAGGCATATGCTTTATATTGGTTTTGGTAGTGGGTCACTTTGGTGAGTTAAGATCCTGTCTAATTTTGAGGCGTCCAACTCTGTTTATTGCATAAAATGATGTTATTTTGACTATTAAATATGCGTTTAGAAATTGTCTAGTCATATTCAATGGCTAAAACGACATGTTTCAGGTATTGAGCAGAGTTGGATATCATAAATTTGGATAGAAGATTCCACTCCACTTTGGTTCCTCCATTGCCCAATGCACACGTGTTGTGTTTGAAACTTCCTTGAGCATGTAAAAGTGAAAATTTAAACTTCTTGTGTGATTTTTTTCTAGAAGGATTTTTACAAAAATTCTGAAGCATGCATGTCCCAGAATTATTATTTTAGTTGCTATCACAATAATTCTCATAAGATATGAATTTATATTAGTTTCTACCTGTGTAATTGCTTCAATGTCAGTGTAGATCCTTAAGTAACGACGAGTACGTGCCCAAAGTACTTATACCTTCCATGTATTAACCATGATCTATTATTAAGTATGGAGAATAGAAAGTTGAAAAGCTAATTACCACTTAAAAATAATTATGAGCACTCGCTATTAATTTTTGTTTTTGTAGTCATTCGTTGATTATAATTAATATATGATATAATTAGTAATTTATTCACAAAAGATTTTATTTATCTTTATATGTTTTATTAATTATATTTTATTTAAAATACTAAAAATAAAAATTTTGAATTAATTATTGTTTAATCAAAATTATAATAATGATATTCAATTTATATTTAGGTATTATTATTAAATTATTTACACTTATAGTTTCATCAAAATGAGATATTAATGGAACAGTAAAATTACACATGTTTTGTTTCTTTTTATTAAAAAATAAATATTTAAACAAACTATGGATATTTATTAAAGAATAAGTTCACTGGACTTACCCAATTATGAAGATTTCGTATAGAACATACTTGTAATTTGTGTATATGTAGATGTCCTCGTTATAATAGTTGTAAAATTAATCCTTAAATTTAAGACTATCAAAATATCTCATATAAAAATTACTATGTTTTGGTGATACGTATAATATATTCTATTGAAGATACACAATCGATAGTAATAACTAAATATAATATGAACTATATAGAAATAATTAAGTAAATAAATAAATAAATTTGTTACTATAAAATAATTAAGGATAATATTATATCGTTCTTAATTAGTAATAATTTAAGGATTTATCTAAATAAGGAGAATTGAGATTAAAAGTTTATTTTCAAATATCAATTATTAATTAATAAGAACAACAATATTGAAATCTTTTTATTTCCTTTTCTTGAATTCTTAGATACTAAATTCTTAGATACTATTGTGGGTCAATCCATATTCTTGGATTTAAATAGAGTAAACACTAGTTCTATACTATATGTCTAATTAAAGCATTAGATGATGTAATGATTAGACTATATGTTATAACATATTAAGTCAAATAACTTTATCGTTCTTAATATTTAAATGGTCATGATAGAAGTTAGTCTTAATCTATGATTATAAATTATATAAATTAAAGATAAACTAAAAGGAAATTTAATTTATCATATTCTAATCATAATTTATAATTTAAACTAATTGGTCATATATGAACCAACTAAAAGAGAAAATTAATTTATACTTAATCTTAAATTTAAGAAAATCTCAAGAGTATAATATGATATATTTAATTTTATTAAAGTTAAATTATAAGTATAATTTAGAGTTCAAGTTTAATTCTAATTACATTTAAAAGAAATTATAGTCTTTCTCTGTAAAAGGGAAAGATTAAAAGAGCTAGTACGTAATCTTGTCAATTCTTACCAAAAATTGAGTTCTCTTTTCTTTATTATGTAAATACTATTATAAGTTGGATATTTTAACAATTTATAATTAACAGTTTCATAGGACAAGAAAAATTTATGCGGGATACCAAATCATATTTATATTTAGCTCATTATTTCTTAATTCATATTTTAAGTTATTCTGTTAAACATATTCAACGAGAAACTAGGGGGAAAAAAAATTTACTCGTGATTTAACCCCTATTTCTCTCCCAGTACTAAATTTTTTTTAAAAAATATTATCATTTAGAAAAAGAAATTGAATTAAAAGTTTTGAGAAATCGATTTATAATTTGATAACTCTCTCCATCTCGTCGTATTGGTAAGTGGTATAACTCTTTCCTTGTGATTTACTAACATGATTTCAACATGGGGAACACTGGGAAATTGAAAGTTGTATGTTTTTGCATATAGGACATATTAGAAACGTAAACTGTCACTCAGAAGTCAGAAAATAATTCAACACTTTAAACACTTAGATTGAGCTGAATTTGGTGGTCAAACCTTAGGCTATAATTGACCAACTCCTTAGACTGAGTTCAGTCATGTTTAACATTTAAACAATCATGATTATAAGGATTAGATCTAATTCTCACTTTACCATCACTTTTATCTTGTCATTTTTTATTTGGTTTTTTTTGTAACTATTTGATTTTATTTATTAAATACTGAAATGAATTTGAAATTGCACGTGTGATTATATACAAAAGCATATTGGCCATAGAATCTTGTAAAGCATATAAATCATGATACACGTAGCATTCAACGAGATGTTCTCTGGCCTTCAGTCATTCCTAGAAAGATAACATACAATAATATAAAATCTTATGGTCCATGTAAAGTACGTATATATCTGTATATACAATTGTGGGGCAATTTCCCAAAGACTAAAACCCCCAAGACAACTATATATGGACATGCATATGCCACTGCCTCTTGTCATGAAACCTTATTTCTTGTTGATTTTGATCTTACACAAGTGCCTTTTCATAGGCTAGCTAATTAGCTAGAATTCACTGGGTGAATAGGAGGTGGGCAACAGAAGGCTACCATGTCGATATATAGATATGGCCATTTTCTGATGAGTTGGATGTTGTGTCGACAAACTAATGGTTTCTGTTTTGTTGTCCTTGCATGACAGCATTGTGGACCTGGAATTTGCCATGAAATGTGGATGAGATATTGGCAAGTGCTGCCTTTTCTTGAGACCACATGCCTTTGCCACTTCTGCAACCATCTGAATATGACAGTTTACCCGTCTGATTTAGATAATTATAAAGCTTTATTAATTTCTCTGTTGAGATCGGGATACGGTCTTTTTATCAATTGCCAGCTTCTTTTTATCTATATTCCCACCACATATCTATCCGAGACAAGGACCACCAAGAGATTGGCTCAGCTGATGTTAACTATATTTTGCAAATCAGATCATAATATCATCTTTCATTTCACGGATTCGGTGCAAAATATAATACTAGTTCTTAAAATTAACCATTTCAAGCCCTAAGGTTTAATATACGGATTTCATTTGCAAAATTTGTAAGTATAATAAAAGTTCTCAGCGAAAGAAGATCCACATTTAATTGTCTTTAAAACATTATTCCCGTTCTGACGGTTGAGACAAGCTTTGAAGGAAATTAATGTCAGAAATAATCGAAGCCATATCTAACCTTAGTTATTACAATGCTCTTTAGAACCTTTAACTTTTTGAATGTCTAAAACGGACATGTTAAGATCGAAACATTTGCGTTATTAGTTTGTTATACATGAAACGTAAAGTTGTCGTAGAAGAAGCCATGATTTATTAGCCATGGGGTAGTATATCTTAACAGTACTCAACGTGCATGGCTAGTTGTTAGGTGCCAGATTTTGTGTAAGAACATAGGCTTTGCCACGGCAAAGGAGGTCATTTCAGATCATAGGATGGTTGGTAGTAGCAACTGTTTTCAGGATTATGGACATGGGGTGGCACGTTTGTGGATCGTGCACAACAAGACAATGAATGCTATCTAGACCTCGATTAATTTGGGTTGCATCCAATTTTTTTAAAATCAACAAAATCCAGAAATTTGTCTAAACTCTCTGGATTATAATAAACAGATTAGCTGTTTTGCTGGTCTATCCGTTAAAGGTAGCAGAATTTATGTGAGAACATATAAAATAGGGGCTTCATAAGTGCTATGTACATGTGATAATTACTAATTAGTACTACTAAGCATCTTTCTTGAAGTAATCACTGATGCAGTGCACTTAATCCTTAGGCAGTAATTTATGGACAAGTAACCTTAAACATTTGGAAAGTATAGTAAAAGCAATGGTATAGTTAAGAAAAAGTTGACATAAGACATTATGATAATTAAGATGACTAGCAAACCATAATTTTATTATGAAAACCCTTTTTTTTTAACAGAGGCAAACACCTAGAAACTATTCACCCCTAGGGTGAAACTTACTATCCGACATCAACATCTCTCCCATCCCAAGCGGAGGAGATATCATAGTGTGGTACCTCATCGTTATACTGTGAGCATGTTTTGCAATAAAGTCTGCACACTGATTTACTTCTCTTGGCACAAATTGCATACTTGCTCTCCAGTCTTTGTCGAGAAGTTCCTTGATGTGTTGTAATACCTGCGTGTGTCCACCAGCATTTTCTCTGTGTATCACCATGTTAATGGCTATTTCACAATCGGATTCCAATGCCACGTTTCTTGTTCCATGCCACTATGCAAACGGCAATCCATGATAAATTTCCAGATGTTCAATTTTAAGTGTAGATTCCCTCCTCATATTAATGACGAAGCCCTTAATCCACTACAAGAAAATAGTGAATTACAAACGAAAATTACCGACGGAAAAAACAAATATACCGTCGGTATACCAAATTACCGACGGAATAAACCGACGGTCGAAAACGTCGGTGATTCGGCCGTAGCTAAATTCACCGACGAAACTTGTCCATACCGTCGGTAAAATTACCGACCGCAAAGGTTAACCGTCGGTAAAATCAACGGAAAAGTTACCGACCGTCTGATATGTTTCGTCGCTAAATTTACCGACCGGTGACATACTCGTATGTAAATTTAGCATCTGAATGTTTCTAATATAGTCGGCAAACGTACCAACGATAAGATTTTCCGTCGATAAATAAGTCAATATTACCGACGGAAAATATGTTCCGTCGGTATAATATTGAGAATTACCGACAAAAATGTTGTATAGTTCCGTCGGTTAAATTTTGTATTAATTTTTTTTAAATATATATATTTCCATTATATTTAAATTATAATCTTCTTACAATTTTATTAATAATATATATTTAATAAGATATAAATAATTAAATAAAAATTTTAATTAATGAATTGAAATTAAAATATCTGAATTAATAATAAAAACGTTACATTACAATTATATCTGTAATACAA
>JAOQML010000006.1:29493257-29511876 GCA_027568935.1 Erythroxylum urbanii | reverse complement strand
TATATATGTCAATTGAAATCCTTAGGAGTGCTTAAAATAACTATAGTATCAATTCACTTAGTGAGGTCTGACTCCCCTCAACCATTTTTCAGGATCTTCTTTTCAGATCTCTTGTAACAAGGTACTTCGCCGTTCTTCTTCTTCTCCAACGATTTGATGTATGTTTATTGGTGACCTTTAACTCTAGAGCTGCAGTAGTCTTGTATGTATTAGATTTCCCTTGTATTAACTACCTCAATGTTGTAGCATATTGTGGATTGGATATTTTTAGGACTGTTTGATTGTTATAAGTACGAGTTTGATCATTTTGAAATCTTATCTTCATTATGGATATAGGGATTTGATGACATTTTAGGCTTGCTAAGGGTCTAGTAAACCTTAAGTTTACTACTCCTTTAGTGTTAGTTGTAACACCCCCTATACGAAACCTGTAACCACCTACATACATTTCTATTCATTTATAGGGACTCCCATCACACATCTTTCTATTTAATGTTATACATATATTACAAAATTTCATATCACTTAACATTATCATTTAAAAGTTTATTACGTCTTTATGTTTACATGATAATCCAAAAAGAAAACATACAATTTCTTTTACTCTTTTATATGTACAATCATCTTAAAGCAAAACACATTCCAAAGGTATTGTTACTCCTAACTGTTGGCCTTGATCCCTACAGATGTTCCCTGTACCTCACTCCTATGACCTGAACCTATACAGATTAACAACCGTGCTAAGCTTGAAAACTTAGTAGGGAAAACACTTAGTTTGTATGACCACTCACAACAATCATTTGCCAAGCACACACATTCAGAAATATCGTAACTTACATACCATAAATCCACATTCACAAACCAAACATTGATATTCAATGCCCATGTAAACAATGATGGCATATTTAGCTTCAACATATTATTTATATACCAAAAATGCATATTTATAAGTCAAATATTGATATTCAATACTTATTAATACAAATTATCAATACAAATGCAAATGCCCATCAATACCAATTATTTATGTTGTCATGCTATATTTCTTATTTATAACCATTTACTTTAGTTTCTATGTTAGGCCTACACATTTCTGTGGGTGTGGATAACAGGAGTTATGGATATTTGAAGATATCAAAATTTTGGATACTTGAAAGTATCAAACTGTGGATACCCGAAGACATCAAACTATGGATACTCTAAGGCATCAAACTGTGGAGACATTACAGTCTTGAAATCAAGACACCATTGGTTTCAAACTGTAGCAATTGTGTTGTATCCCTATAGGCATGGCTATCTATACACCACCAAGACAATGGAGAAGGCACTGTAACATTTTCTTTAACCTTTTTCTAATTTCATAATTCATATATTGACAAGTCATATGATATACATTTCAAGCCATAAATATCTTTCTATGTTCATATATGTAAGTCACAACTTACCACCATTAGAAGGGTGTGAAAATCATACTTGTATAATCACACTATAAACATATGAGTAATAAATATGCATACAAATCATTAATGTACATGTAAATTTTCTTTGGTAAGCATTATGCTCAATCTTAAATTCCAATGTTCAATCAACCAATTCACATAAGGTAAGTACTATTTCATTTATTTATAGGTGTTTCAAAAGTCTCATACACATTCGAAAAGGTTCAGATATGATTCGGTAAAAACCAGAAATGAAAACAAACTCAAAATAGTGCAATTTCCTTCCCGTTGTATCCCCCTCCCAAAATTCATACCTCCAATTCCTCTAAGATTTTCATATAAGAAACGTTCTAATTAGGTTTTGAGGTTTTCTTAATATTTTTTTCCTATGTCTCTATTTTCCAAAGAATTAAAAATAAAGCAATTTGGCCTTCTAAATCATCAGGTATGGACTAAAGATCACAAGATGTTCCAAAATAGGGGCAGCATCAGGTCACCATTTTTTATCTCAATTTTCGATGTCATAAAGCTAGAATTAAGTCATATTCTTTTCTAGATATTTCTTTTTATATGTCTTAGTTTTCATATTTAACTAAAAGCACCGAATTTATAGTTCAGCAGGATGAGTTATGACCTAAAAAATGTAACTGGTTCAATAAACCCTAAATAGAATTCCACTTCACAATACTCTCTTGTCATATTCAACCAATTCTATGCAAGATAACACCAAAACATCATCTTAACAACCATTCCACACCCAAATGAACCTTTTTATCCTTTAAAATATACAGACAAAGAGAAATTAGACTAAGTGTAGTCCCAAACCTTAAAATTGGCAAAGTAGTTTTTATAATGCTTTTCCTTCCCTTCCTCTTTGGATTTGCTTGACTCACCACCTAGAAAGACCATAAATACACATCTCAATCCCACTTCCAACCTTATAATTTCAGTTCTTCATAAGAAAAGCAAGAAAGATGGAGATGAGAAGACAAACCATAAACATTTACCTTAAATTTCACCTAAGATTAGCTTGACTCCTTATGCAAAAATAGTGTGATTAAGGAGATGGAATGGATAGGAGATAAAAAAAGAAAATTCTTCCCTACATACACGTCCCTCTCCCCCTCTTTTATTCCCCTCAAGAATTTTCTGGTCATAGACACATGTTTCAATCCCATTAGACCATATGTTATAATCCTATTAAACCATATGTTACGATTCTATTAGACCATATGTTACAATCCTATTGGACCATGTGTTACAATGTTATTGGATCATGTGTTACAATTCTATTGGGCCATGTATTACAATTCTATTGAACCATATGTTACAATTCTATTAGTCATACATGCTTTAATCCTATTGGCCACATATGCTTTAATCCAATTGGTCCATAAGTTGACTTTAGGAAAATTGCACGTTGATCATTTTTCTTCCTTTAATTCCCACATTAGCATATAATCTCATCAATTAATTTCATTTCTAAGTATGTACATCCATGTCGAAATGAACAATGTACTCATTTACCTATATCTTTTAGATTAAGTACCATTATGTCTCTTACTATACTTAGATGCACTTAATTCGTTATGTTCACTTTTTAATACAACCTAGACGTGCTATAATACTTCATAGGTATATCTTGGGGCCTTACACCAATCACGATCCAAGGTTGGAGTTGTTACAATCAAGTTTGTCTATATGGTTATAAACTAACATAAAATCTTTCTTATTTCATATATAATATATCTTGTTTTGCTACAATAAGACTAGGATATGTGAAATACTTCTTAAGAACACTAATCTGAAAGGCAATATTAAGTTTATTTCATATAAGAACACTAATCTGAAAGGCAATATTAAGTTTATTGCATACCTTTGAATACATTAGACTCTTAATTGCAAAACTATAAGGAATGAAACTCTTCCTCTCTTTCTTCAACTTATTCTTAGAATGATACTCCTTGCTCAATTTATGGCCTTTGACTATTAGATCAAAAACCTTCTTAACAATGTGCTTATATATATCTCTCTAAGATATTTTATGTAAAGTTCTTGTAAAACATCTCCTTTATTTTCTATAATATGCTCAAGTCATAGCTAATAAGTAATATGTCATTCATATACATAACCAGAAGTACAAATTGTCTCTTATTGAATTCAAAGTATATATAAAAGTCAAGTGTGTTCTTAAAATCCAAAGTTATGATCACCTTATAGAATTTAAAGTACCACTATTTTGATGATTGTTTTAATATACAAATCACTTTCTTTGATACACAAACTAGTGCTCATTCCCTTTCACCTCAAAACCTTTAGGTTGTTGAACATATATCTTCTTTACTATATCACTATTCAAGAAATATGTGTCTTGAAATCTATCTGGTGAATCTCAAGATTAAAATGAGATATTGAGGCTACAATGATCTTGAATGAATCCTTGTTTAAGACTAGTGATAAAGTTTCAATATAGTTATTTTCTTTTTTTAGTGCACTTATTGGCCATGAGCCTTATTTTAAATATCTTACTCTTGCCTTTAGTATCTCTCTTTGTCTTAAACACTCACGTAACCAATGAATTTAAATCTATTTGGAATGTTGACCAACTCTTAAACATTATTATTTATAACAGATTGTATCTTCTCTTTTGTAGTTATCATCCTTTTATTAGAATAGTCTCTGTTAATTGGTTTATCGTAGATAAGAGGATCCACAATCTCTCCTAAAACATAGTCAGTCTCAACCATATAAAAAATAAAATCATTAAAAGGAGTAAGACTTTCATATCTTTATAAACATCTTAAAATTCCTATAGGATCAAGATGAGTGTCTACTATAGAATGCTCACTACTAATTGCGTCATCCCTAACATTAGGGAATATATATTCATCCAAATAATTTCCATATGCCTCTAGAAATACCTTAATAACACTTTTATAAATAATAGTAATGTGCACTAGTACTATCTCAAGCTCTTTAACTGCTTCAGCTCTCAGTAATATACCTTTAACATTATACTCCTAAAACTTTGTGTTGAACATCTTTATAATTTTGATATTATGAATTGGATCGTAAAATATGTAGCTTTTCAAAACTTTATGATAGCTTATAGAGAATCTAGTAGTTATCTTAGGATCTACTTCTTTTTTAATGGGTTACTAATTTTTATATTTACTATATAGCTTTAAATCCTTACAACATTCAAACTAGGTTTCCTACTTATCTAATTTAAATGAGTTTTGAGAACTAATTTACTAGGAACACTATTTAGGATGTAGAGTCTAATCTTTAGTACCTCGTCTAATTGATACTTAGAAAGCTTCGAGCTCTTTATCATGCTTCTTACTATATTCTTTAGTGTGTGATTATGCCTGCTACTTTGTTTTGGTTAGGTGTAATTACAACGTATAATGTGTGATTATGCCATAACTATATAGAAACATAGCAAATGATCTCTTTTCTTGACCCAAATCTCTATGTCAACCATAATACTCTCTGTCATAGTGTGATTTGACAACCATAATGGGTCTACTACATTTAAACTTTACCTTAAATATTTTGAACTTCTTTAGGGCTTTTAACTTATTACTGATGAGATATATGTAACTATATAGATAATAATCATCAATTAAAATAACAAAACTTCTTTCCATTAATGATTGGGTTTAAGGTCCATTAATATTTGTGTGAATAATATCCAAAACTTCACTACTACTAGTGGCACCTTTCTTCTTCCTTTTAATGAATTTACCTTTAGTGTAATCAATATAAGCACTACCAACATTACTATAAACCAAACTAAGGATCACCTTATTCTTGATCAATCTTTTAACCTTTTCCTTTAAAATATGAACATGTCTCTTATGCCATAAAGTGAATTCTTTTCTTTGTTTATACTCTTTCTAATTCTTTGTTTTTAACATTTATAACCAATTCATTATGATCTTTCAAAACTAAATAATAAGACCAATGTTCAACAAATATTAACCAGCGCTAATAATATTAAGGGATGATTAACATTTTTTATTATTGAAAAGAAGTGAAAATATAACGTCTTAGTTTAAAACTGATATCATCCCATAAATGATGTATACAACACTTTATTCACCATTATATTACCATCTAATCTAAACTATAATGCTACATCTCTAATATAATATACTCCTACTCTAGTTCTGTTACCCACAAGCATGTTCACCTCCCTTTCATTAGACCTCTTTTGATTTCTGAATGCTTATAATGTATTAGAAGTAAGAATTGAGGGACCATTATCTAACCACCAATTTATTAGTTGTACATCTATTAAAGATGACTCAAAGCAAACTAAAACCTCAAAGTTACCTAGTTTGATTTCCTTTTCTTCAAATAAAACTTATACTTTTATAACTCATTCTTTAAGTGCCTCATATTATCTTAATGCTAACACTTCATATTTTTCTTCTTAACCTAGCCAGGTGGTTCAATAGATTTGATTTTGTCCTTATGAAAACCTTATTTCTTTTTCTGCTTCTTAGTTTTCTCCCATAACTTCCTTGCCTTCTTTTCTTCTCTTATTAGGCACAAATTGAGATTAACTCATTCATTGTTTGTACCTCCTTCCTGACATATATTATCTTCAAAGAACTAAAATTGAAGGATAAAAATTTCAACACTTAATTTATCAAGAAAGAATTTGAGACTTATATTCCATTTAGCCAATTAGCTATGTCCTAGATTTTCATAATGTAAGCTTTAACCCTATATGCTCCATCATACCTCTAATAAGTTTAACTATGCATAAGTAATCTAGATTTAACTTTCTCACATTTGGTGAAACTTTTCCTTCAAAGTTGTCATAAACCTCTTTGCATTAGTTTTAGTCGATAATCCCCCTTAAGAATGGTGAAATGGAATTCTTAATGACTATGATGCCCATATTATTTGATCTTTCCTACTTCTTTAAGTGAACCTTACGCTTTATTATGCTTCTTTTACTATAAGCATAGACTCATCCTTGATAAGAGTTATATCTAAATCTACAAAATATAAAGCCAACTCTACGTCACTTTTTAAGCCTCAAAATTATTCCTAGCTAAGATCTCAAATAGACTTATTGTTTATGCTATTTGATTCATTGGACTAATTAACAAGACACCTTTCATAAGAGATTAAAAATAACTTAGAATTTTATAAAATTGATGTTGGTCAAATAAGTAATGCAAACAGGAATTTAAATAAATTAAATAAGAAACAACATACAAAACATTGTTCAATTTGGGCATAAAACATTTTATAAAGTAAACTTACAACACCACTTATCATTATATGAGATCATTAAACTTATACATAATTATCCCTTTTGAAAATGTAACAATTAAGTTAAAAGATTAAAATTTCTTTAGAGGAGATAAAAATGATTAAATCAGCCAAACTTAAGCAAAAATGCATAAAAATAAAAATTGAAATAACTCTTATTCAGCCAACTGATAGTTGATAAAACTATGGTTTCAATTGACTGAATGGTCAACTAAATCCTTCCTAGCAATTAATGTGAGATGTTGCCCTCAGTAGCTAAGGGTTCAGTTAATATAATATTGTGTAGTCGACCAATAAGGTAATATCCAAAATTATAGAAACATAAAATGAATTACCGAAAGGGCCAAAAAAGATCTAGAACACAAGATTTAAACATAATCAAGTCATAAAATTGATGAAATACTCATTTTAATGTAGTTATTGGCTAATTACATAACTCATTCATAAAAATAACATGATTTAACCAATAATAAGTTACAAAATTGATTAATAATCCTCTTTGATTTAATTATTAACTAACCTTATATCTTAAGCATAAAAACAGTAAACATCTATATGGTTTCATGCAAATAGGATTTGGGTATTTTCTAAAATCATAAGATCTTCGATTTAAGTTTTTCTAATCAAAAATTTAATATATTCAAACTATTAAACATCTATAATATCTATTGAAAATATGCTTTAATACCATATATAACGTTATATATCGAACAAAAACGATTATATGATCTTATAGCATTCTATGACCTTAATAATTAATATATCACTACACCAAAATAAAGAGTTTTTAGACACTTATATCTAGACACATCTAATAATTGTCTTAAATAATCTAAGAATTGGTGGAGTTTTTAGACATTTATTTAAGACAACAAAATTTATCTAAAACATATACTAAAAAAGAGTCTAAAACTTTTAAATTTTAATTATTTAATTATTGTATTCATTTATGTTAAATTTATATTAAATAATTAACAAAATAATATTTTTAATTTCTCGATATTTTGTGACTACGTATCCTACACCTGCCATAGAAACTTATTTAGTGGTTATAAGTATTTAAGACACACACACACACTCTCTCTCTCTTGCGACTCATTGTTAAAATATATTTGCTCACTCTCTCTCTCTCTCCTCTGCACATCTACTCCTTTATCAAACCATTTTCTTTTTCTCCTTAGATTTTCCCTCACTTTCTCACCATTTTTTCTTCCTCTCCAAACGTGCTCAGTTTTTTGGAGACTGCTATTCCTTCTCATTTCTTTGATTGATTCTTTCTCGATTATACACTCCCCTCTCTCTCTCTGTCTCTCTCTTTTTCTCGTGCTGGTTTACTTCTTTAAGTTGTTAGTTGATTGACTTCTTCTTTAACTACAATTGAAGTAGTGAAAGTGGAGGAATTAGAGTTGAAGTGAGTGATCATGACTTTGGAGCTGAGGTCTCGTGGAGATTTGAATCGGTTGGTTCCTCTAACTAAGGATTTTTTTTGGGTTTGGAGTGGTGAAAGTTGTGTGCCTGCTTAGTGATGCAAATGTCTAGCTTTTCTGAGAATGGGGGGTTTATAATCATATTGTCATTGCTTGTTGTTGAAGTTTTTGTTTGTGACTACTTGTTATTAGTTTCTATTTTCTGATACCTTCCTAATCCCTTTCCCTCTTTCACGTTGCTAATAATCTGCTCTTTTACATAGTCAATTTGGTTGTATCAGGTGGAGGATAACATTTGCAAGTTTGCAAAGAAGGGTTTGACTCCATCTCAGATTGGTGTCATTCTTCGTGACTCTCACGATATTGCTCAGGTTAAGAGCGTCATTGGAAGCAAGATCCTGCACATCCTTAAAGCCAATGTTATTTTTTTATCAAATTAATTATGTATATTTATTGTTAGTCCCTTTAATTTCCGGTTGGGCACAAAAATTGGAGAGGAAGAGAAAGTGATTTTTTGTCATTCTGATTATTGTTAAAGTGTTTATTCAATACGTTGTTATTGATTGTTGACTAAGCTTAAATTATCCAAAATGGAGCTGAAGGATTAGCTTGCCTCAATGTTTGTTAAGGGACTCTTTTTTGCAGTGAAATGAAAGGCTCAAAAGCTGTTCATTTTGGCATGTTCTTTTTGTTGATTGTGTCGTTTTGATTGTGTCAGTTTATGGGTCCCCTGAATTCTTTACTTTGTTTTGTAGTTAGATACCTTGTTGCTTGATAATAAGTCAAGAAAAGCTAAGCTATTCTTGACCATTACAAATGTCCATATATAATTATGTGGGTGAGTGCTATATACATTGGAGGTAACTATTTTTGAATGCCCTCCGATCATGTGTAATATGCTTCTTTCCTACCATCTAAGCTGTTCTGAAAGAATCAATTGGGCTGTTAATCATAAACTCAAATCTAGTAAAAATGTTATAAATTGGAGATCATTGTAATCAAAATAACAAAGTAATTTTAAAAAAAATTCGTATCAAGTACTATCTTAAACATTATATTTTGTAGTGTTACCCTAACTTATTGTTACATATAATTATAGGTAATAGTATTATGTCAGAGACTCAGAAGCATCAAGTCTATACATTTTTCAAACTAATTGATCATTAAAATGTTGGAATTTATATAAAGGGAAATATTGGATAATTAAGAAAATAATTTGTCGACTATACCCGTGAGAATGTCAATTCGTGGATTCCAATTTTTTCTTCTTATGAAGTCTTTAAAAAGATGTATGAAAGAAGTTAGCAAGATCACATGTTTTCACGTTGACAGATAGTTTTGAGTTACTGAAAACTAAAAATGCCTCGTTTGTACATGTGACTACTCATGTTGCATCTTATCCTAACGAACAGTCCCTTACCTTTGCCAAATATGCTTCGCCTCGTTTTGTTTTCTTAGCTAATCCAGAAGTTTGACATTGTAATTTTCCATCAAATCATATAATTAACATGCATTTACAGTGTTATAAGTTATTTTTCTTCTCTCTATCTTGCAGGTGCCTTATTTTCAGATTAAGAAAAATAATTAGACTCTAAATGCAGACATGAACGGTCGATGGAATGTGAGGTTTGACTTGTAAGGAAATATACCAGAGATGTTCTTTTGAAGTTGAGATTTGCAGCTACAAAGTTCATGTTCTTTTTGTTTAACTTCATCGTGAATACGATAAGATGTCTAATATGTACTGGGTTGTACTTCTTGTGTGTACAAAATAATTCCTTGAATTCATTTTTCTCTTTTCATATGATTAATGAGCACACAGGCTTAATAATGTTGCATCTGTGGCAATTTTTCTCTTTGCAGAGGAAGACCTTCTAAGTAATGTAATCAAACCTCAAAGGCAATAATGGAATAAATATATTGATACTTTAAGTCAAAGTGGCAATAAGTGATTAAAAAAAGTGTTAATTTATGATAATAATATACAGATACATATTTTATATCAATTTGCAAAATTTATTATAATAATAAATATGTGATTATTTTATTATAATTTATTAAAATTTATTATAATAATATGTGCGTGATCTTAAAAACGGCACACAAAGCAAATTGTAAGCTTATTTTTTGACTAAAAAATGGTGAAATTTTTTTACGTAAAAAACTGTCTCAAAGTGAAAAATATCGACAGAGAAAAGCATCTAAAAGCTTAAACAAAGCGTCTAAAATAACATTTATATTTCTAAGAAAACTGTCGAAAATGTATATTTTTTATGCATCTATGTGTAAATAGATTTTCAACGATTAGATTTTCGACACTTAGATGAGTAAAAAATGTATTTTTTTTGATACATCTATGTGTCTAAGAAAACTATCAAAAATAGTTTTAATGACACTTTTTTTACAGTTTATAAAGTGTCTAAAATTATTTTTAAGATATAAAAAAGGATCTAAAATCTCTAACTTTTGTGTCATTAAACTCCATATTTTGTTATAGTGTATGAATAGTAAAGTAATATTAGAAATACCTGGATTAAAAAACATGAATATTATTCTTGAAACTTGATCGATTTGTTGAAGCCTTAAAAATAATTCTGATTCACTAACTTCTTGTAATAGTCATAGAATCAGGTCAAATTTTAAAAGAACTAAAATATAGTTTCTTAATTTCAATTGACAAAACAAAGTAGGGGTTTATGATTAATTAACTAATAAACTAAATTTAACAAGGAATCAAAATAAATCAATTAAGTATTAAAGTGAGAAATTCAATGGTACTTAACTCCAATTCAAGGAAAATATCTCATCCAATTATAACTTTAATCGTTGTTCTAAAAAGAATATTTTTTACAATTCAAGTAGTTAGTCTAAAACTTATTAACATAACCATAATAAGTCTCAACTTTTCTAAAATTAATTGCTTTAAACCTAGCATTCAAACCAAAATTTACCATAAATTGATTGAGTAATACAATATTCTATATTAATTAAATGATAACGATAAGCTTCATGAAAAAGACAACCTGAAATTAAATAACTAAAATAGCTATAACTTCTCAATTTAGTTTTCTTTTTTCCCATAAGTTATATATGAAATTCATAAATAATCTATTTTCTAATTGTACCAATCATTCCCAAAAAATATTTGAATTAAAATAAAATCTAAGTTTAGAGCGAAACCTCACAAGTTTATAATTAGAGTTTCAAATCTCCTTGAATCAGAATACTCGTATTTGGCCACACATGGTTATTATTTTAACACCAAAAATAGTTAAAAAGATAAAAGATTAAGAGGGATTGCAGAGAAAAAAAAACGAAAGGGAGTAATACAGAGAAGTGAATGTCATGTTTTTCCTCTCTTTCTTACTTAAAAACTAACTTCCTTCTATCTGGTAGAGTTTCCCTCCTAAACAAATTTGAAATCCCTACATAATATGACTAAAAATAAATTTCCTAGTTGAACTTAAACTCTTGAGATAAATCTCACATTATGCGTCATCTCCCCTTATCTGTTGCAGTAATCTGTCAACTTTTTTTTTTTAATTCTTGACCTTAACAGATAATCTCCAATTTAATGCAATCCTCACTTGTCACTTCCTTAAAAAATTAATTTCACCAATTAAGCACCTAAATCAATCCAAAACAAAAGAGATAAGTCCAATTAATATAATTAAATCATATCTTATCAAAAACTTGTAAAATCACCTTTATACAATACCTACAATAGAGAAAATAACTCATATGATTTTCTTGCCTCTCCTAGTTACGCGTAGGGTTATGAGATGCAAGAGTAACCCACACTAGATCAAGGTACTTTAATCGTCCTACTCAATAATCATACTATGCTCAATAAACTTGTTGACAAGATTAAGCTTACAAAAAGATTATAAATATAATTTAGGGCTTAGAATTTGATTTAATTGTAAAACCAAAGACTAACTAATTATAACCAAAGTAAAAAAAATCTATCAAGTTTAGTTAATGATTAAAAAACATGTGTTATTCTTTTCTTCTTGTTACCTTCGAGAAGAAGAGATAAAAGGTATTTGGATTTGTGGAGAAGAAATTTGAGGTCGAGATTTCGTAAAAACTTGTGAAATTCTATTTAATATTGGATTTGCAGATTGAACTGGTGAACTTCTATGGAGTATAACTTGACTTATTTTACTCAGACCAAGAATTGTCCAAGAATTTTTATATTATACTGTCGTAACCCTACAAAACCAAAATCATACGTAGCGACATAGTTTCATGATCAAATTCCTGACTATAAAACCTCAAGAGGAAACTGAAGGCTAATGGAGGAGAAGGCCAATTGCTACTGATCATTCTTCGTCTTAATTGATTTAAGGGTCACAAGCCTCATTTGTTAGAAGGTTTTCTCTGGGATTCAGCGTTGACCATTAATGGATTCATCTTCTAGTGGTTCATTTTGATAAGTATTTCTATTAAATGTTCAAAGTTCCAATCCAACTTTAATTGGTCCCTTCACGACATTCCATTACTAGATCTGTAGGTGTGGAACAATTTATTATAAGTTTGCAGCTAAAACAGATTATAGCTCGATATCAATAAGTTTTATGCCGCTTTCATTCATTTAAGAGTGAATGTGATACGAAACCTCTTTCTCTTCCACGCATTAATGGCGTATCTGCTTTAGCTGCCTAGCAATTATCCTTCCTCGCACATGGCTTCCTGGCTTTTGATATCTATCTGTGCCTTTCAAAATAAAAACTTTCTAGCTAACATTTTAGTTCTTTAAAATTTCCAAAGTATGGGAGATCTCGTTCGATTTTCCGTTATTTTACAAGCATTTTCAAATGATAAGAAGTTAGAGTTGTACTGGTTTAAAAGTCGTAATGATATGTGGATCGAAATTACTGCGAATCTTTTGTGATATTGAAAAGAGAAACATTATGGTTTTGGATTTTTTTAAGAAGTGCTGGTTTCAGTGGAGCAAGGTAACTGTGGGTTGGGATTTGTTTCAGGACAGTGTTTACCTGATTTCCAACCTTGCCACTGTTGCCTGAAAGATATTCAAGAGGGTATGGGATCCACCTTGGTCTCAGTTCTCGTAATAAAAAAGAACATAGCTACCAAACTGTGTTATAACTTGCCAATTCCAATGTGGTGGTTATCATTAGCTGAACAAACCATCTTGGATATATTCTTTAAACATTACCATCTTTTTTACCATTCCAGTGGTTGATCATCAACCTTTTTTCTTGGGAGACAATGAAATCCTGAATTCCTTGGATTTGCTTAAGGACTCAATTGAATGCTTAAAGGCGCTATGCCAATGGTGGATTCCTTTGTAGAGGAGGAGGCAAAAAGTTGACGGACCTAGGCCAAATGTGGGATGTGGTAGCCGCTTTCTAGACATGCTTCTCCAGTTGTAGGGACTTGACTTGGTTTTTGAGATTGAAATGATAAAACATGGGAAGCCAAGTTCAGATTTTGTAGACCCGCAAATGGTCGCAACTTTTGGTTAACAACTTCACAAAATTTGTACAACACGAGTGACCCTCAAGTTCTGAATCAAGAGAACAAAGAATTATGGAAGGAAGGAAATGGGTGGACAACAGTGGTCAAGCAGATATGCGTGGTTTATCATGTCTTTAGGGTCTAATCATCTGGATAAACCATAATTCGTTTTTCATGTTTCTAGGTTGTGCTTGTAAACGGCACATGAAAGTGAAATCGAAATTCTTTACTGTCATAGAAGATCTTTATTTCTATTGCTTCTTCAAGACATTAATGAAGGTAAAAGAAATCAAAAAGATAAAGAACTCATAGAAAATCATAATCATTCACTTTACTCTCAGTTTCTGACTTTCTTACTGGCATAGGCCTAGCCTTTTCATTTCTCTTGTATGCAGTTTCAGCAACTTCGATAGCTTTGAGACTCTTGCAACCCAATAGCCCATTTGGACGGCTTTTTCGGGCTGTTAAAGCTAGACCAGACTTTGCCCTGTTTTCACCTATTTTCTTTTCTTCATAGTCTGAAACAGCTGAGAAGTCAGCGGCACTAGCAGTGACAACACTCCACTCAATGCTGCCCTCACTCGGCGTCATACAGCAAGACATTCCATCCGCGGTTTTCTTTGTCAGCTTTGGCTTTGAAGTTCCTGATATGTTCTCTATCTCGAAGAGATCTGAACTAGCATCGCTCTCTATGTCATCATACACTTGGCTGGTCGTAGAAGCAGTTGCTATGCTTTGAGCTTTTGGTATGGCATCCCATGTGAGCACAGAAAGTTTCCTATTCATTGCTATATCTTCTTTTCTCATCAATCTGGATCCAAACACCTCTATGGAGTTTCTTGGTTCTTCCACTTTAACCCTGTGATCTTCTCTTATAACATTCAAGCTCTGCACACAAGAATTCACAGTTGGTAACACAAAGCAGTGATCTCTGTTTGATCCAAAACTACTGTTTTCTTCTGAATTTTGATTGTGGAAAACATGAAACCTTGATCCAGACTGCGGCCTTCCTCCCAACACGGCAGAGTTGCGGTTGGCTGGAGGAATGGTTTCTTTAGTAGACTCTTTTCCATGAATCCCTTTGTAAGCTACGCTGCTTTCAGTATAAACCGACTTCTTGTCGGAGCATGAAACGTTGCAGGGAAAACCAGCAAAGAGCCATCTTTCGTTTACCTTCTTTTGCCTATTGTGAGATGAGCACTTCCTAGAACTTTGCAATAATGCAGTTTGGCCGTCCCAACTAGCTTCAGAACTTGCACTTGGAGTGCCTGGTCTGCGTTTCATTTTCATCTCATGATCAACCCTTGTAATGTCTTTTGCGCGTACGTGCCTGACTTGATTAGAATCAATAAGCCTGGGACTTTCATCGTCCAGTTTCATCTTGAAGTACTTCTCAGCAGAAAACACACTTATTTCACCTTCTTCAGGCATAGAACTCTTGATCCCAGAAGTCTCTTGCAATGGATCTGTCAGCTTAACTACAAAGTTATCATCCGCTCTGCTGAGATAAGAAGAGAATGAAGCATCACGAAGGGCAGTGATCTTCCTTTCACTTTCCATTGCACCAAATAAACTGGAGTAGGAAGATAGCCCAGGAGGTGGGATATGTATATCCTAGGATGACAAAGTTGAATGATACAAACTTTTCAAGGAAACTTTTAGAGCAGTGACAGGGCATTTCGGGAAGTATTAAGGCTAGGACAAGTCCGGAAAGTTAGAGAAAAGATTGTTGAAAACATGACAGAGTTCTGATTTGAGCGAAAGAAGGAAGGATCACATGACTTGTTGGCAAGCAAACCCCTACATAAGTAGGCCCTTTGGGGGCTGCAACATCAGGTCCTACTCCTACATAGTATCTTGGGCTTCATTCGCATTAGTTTGCGTTTTCTGCCTTCATTAGATGAAGTGTCTGGCATTAAGTCCCTAATATTTCTTTTTCTGACAGTTCAAAGGTAATGAATTAAAGATATTCCCCTGAGGGGCAAAAGTACAATACAAAAAGAGTTCAATTTGCTTCATTGCTAGTGCACGAGGAGCATGCTAATATGAGCCCCTAATATTGGCTAAATCTATGTACAGTCAATGCAAAATTTAGCAATCATGCTCACCTTAGCCTATTAACTATTACGTATTCAGGACCTGTTCACTAAATGGACAGCATAGTGACAAGTGGCTCGCAATTTTGTGACCCAACTTTCTGTTGGATAAGACTTGCTATGGATGATAAAGAGTCCAATCACCCTTAAAACGAAATGGCCTTAAATTGTTTCTGCATGCATCCTTAAATAAGTGCAACAAAGAGATGTCCAAAGAAACTTTGTCGGAGTTTGTTTGTTAACAGAATTAAATATGAATGGGGTGATTTCTTCCTCGAAATGTGATGTTTACACCAAGTCTTTTTGGGTGGACTTACGTTTCAATATCGTTACTCAGAGATTTCATAGTGTCTTTTGTTGAATGGATTTTTAGACGTAAAAAAAGTTCCTGTACGATTTCCGATGCTTAAATTAGCTTTAAGCATGCCTAATTAAGCGTAAGATAGTATTGTAATGAGTTTTTATTATTCTAAATGAACATCTCATTTTATATAATAGAATACCATGTGTCAAAATAGACAATAAGACATACATGGGTTGATATCATGCTCAAATTTAGATACGATATGACATTCTACTATAGCTATAGCTAAGGTAGAATAAGGTTGACGCACAGCGTATATATGTGTATAAGCTGGGCTGGAATAGATTTAACTAAAATCTAATTAATTTTTTTAAAATTTATATGTTGGTATTTAACCCTACTCATGAAATAAATTTAAATTTGAACCATTATAAAAATTTAAAATTTTAACCTAACTCATAAGTTCATACTTTCCAAAAATTTGACACACTAACATTGATTTCTCTCTTAGCATATAAAATCATATTAAATTTAAATTCTTATCATTTGTTAAGTGAAAATAAGCACAAAATCTTTTTTAAATAAAATGTAATTTCTTACAAAATTTATAATAAACTAAGTTAAAGTTCTTTAAGATCATCATCTTCTTTATCCATTATTATCGATCAAAGAATCGCCATTTTTCTGTAATAAACAACTAAAATAGAATAAGTAATTTACAAATATTAACAAAAAATAATAACTATTTATGAAATAAATTACTTGGAACAAGTTCTTTTATGACCATCCCCTCAAAAGTGATGAAAATTCTATTGTAATTGGTTTGAATGAATTATGAGGTGAACTTATCAATTGTTAAAACAAACTAAATAAAGATTTAGAAGGCACCATACTCACACTATCATTGCCTTATTTAGTTTTTGATTTAGAATACCAATAAACTATGAGATGAATTTGAATTATAATTCACAAACATATTTGTATGAAGAAAGTAAAAGAAAGAAAACATATAAAACCTTACCTATAGAGGTTTGTCTTATGTTCTGTTCATCTAATTATAATGTGAATGAAAAATTATAAGTTGAACTAAATTTAGGATATTTATAAATATATGTTTGGACTTTTTTTAGTTTTTTATAACCTAAACCAACCATAAATTTTTTCCTAATTTTTAAATCAAGCATATGAGCTAACTTTTGAACGTCCAACCCTTTTATTTTTAGGCTCTATTTGTACATGTCTAGCAGGGAGTTGATGACTCTTTGGCATAGGTAAGTTAAAGTTCTAACATAGAGGAGTCATGATATGAGAAAGAAATAAAGTTCTAACATAGAGGAGTCATGATATGAGAAAGAAAAAATATGGGTCTCTTGTCACATACTTAATATATAGGTGTGTTGTCTATCCTTTTGGATGAAGTTTCAAAAGGCTCATACATTAGACTAGTGTATATCATTTTATCCTACATATAGTAAAGCAATATAGGTTGTGTTAAGACAATTTAATTGTTTGAATTTAGTTGTGAACTCCTTTGAATAAGAGAAGGCGTCATTCACCTATGTGTTAGGAAAGAAACTTTTTTTCTTACTAAAAGAGAAGTTTTACCTTATATGAGTAATAGATATGGCTTTATATAGTCAGAGATGACTAAATTTCGTATAAATATTTGTAGGAATCTTGCACAAGATGATTCTCATTTGATTCTCAACTTGTTAGATGTAAGCTTATAAGGATATTTATGGTGATTTTTCAATTTTTATTCTAATCATAGCACACTTGCCTTAAAATGATTCATACTAATTAAAGGTGCTCTTAGTTAACATGAAAAATTACCCTATTGAGGACAATACTTTAATGGGAATGTATTCTGAAAATTTTATTTTCGATCCAAGTCTTGAAAAGAAACTAACAGAAAAATGATATATTCCTAGTCAATGTATAGGATGAGCTTAATTAATCACTATAACCCTTTTTTACTTTTTAGGCATGTGCAGTTTAAGCCTGGTTCTTTTAAAATTAATTTTTAGGTAATATAGGCCCATTTATGTGATTCAATGATTCTTAATGAATATGTTCCAATTTAATCATAAAGATAAGATTAATTAACATACGATTCATCTGTACATGGAAGAAGAATCATGATAGATCCCTATAAAAGTGTGATGTAGGCTTTGATTACATAGGAAAACCCATTCTCTTTGGTCAAGTGTAAAGTCTAAATGTCCACTCATCTGATAACTATTTTGAGGTTTCTTTATAATATTCCCACTTATGAATTTAAAGAATACTTATCAAAACAAAAATCATCCATATGTCAGAAGTAGAGACTTAATACAAGATTAATTAAGCTTCTAGATAGTCAGAGTCTAATTATATTTCTTGAAAGAATACTTATAAAAGTGAGATACCTAAGGAAAGTTCTTATAATAACTATTATTAAACCATATTAGATATTTTTATACATACTTAGTACCATTAGCTTGCATTAATTTGAAAATGTAACACCCCAACTCCGCCGGACCCGAACCCGATATCGACAGTGATACCCGAATTCGTGCCCCGCGAGGGTGGCGT
>JAOQML010000006.1:29377239-29421615 GCA_027568935.1 Erythroxylum urbanii | reverse complement strand
ATGAACGAAAACAACAACATTGGGCCAAAGTCATGACATGTAAATTGTGTAATTCCAAAGATTGTCTGGTTTTTCAACACAAGCACCAAAAATCTGAGTGGAGTTTATGGCTCTGCTTGTACTGCGTTGACACTTAAAAGTTCGGAACTCTGTTCTGCCTCCCCACACCCACAAACCCCATAAACACCAATGCTTTCCTCTGCTATGTTGTCAGCGCCATCCTCTAACGTTTCTTATAGAACTTACAAGCCATTTCACTCTCAAACAGCGGATTTTCTGAGACCCATCTGGGTCAAAGCTTCTTCAACCTCCGTTGAGCACTCTACAGCCTCCGTGGCCGATAAAGTTCGCGTAGAATTTAAGGTGCGCTTCAATGCCCATTTTTTATTATGAGCAAAAGGAATTTGATTTTCTGGTTTATGTATCTGTTATGTATTTCTATTGCCTCAAAGCTCATATCTTTTCAGATTTGATGTGGGCTTTCAATAGTTTGTTTGAGAGTTGTCACTATAAGCTTGTTCTTAAGAACAGGAAGAACATTTGAGACGAGTTAATTGCTTGATTTAGTCTCGTTCAGTAAAGGTTCGTTTGTGAATTATCTAAGTTGAGATGATAAGGACGTTGGTTTTGATAGTGGAATTGAGAATCTGCACTTTTTTATGTGGAATGAGGTTTGGAATACTCAATTAGTCTCGATTACAATGATCAGATAATAAGATTTTCTTGCGTGTCTGTGAAATTCAGCTTTGAAATTGGGTTACAGAATCATGGGTTGTTCTTTAGAAATTTTCGCATCCTGGTTTTCCATATTTTCTTGCTTCATATTCCAAGTCTAAGATTTCACAAGACCAAACACTGATAATGAATGTCGGCTTTAGATGAAAGTGAAGAGAAATGTAAAACAGAGATCAACTTGATAAGTAGCTGGTTTCTGAATTCTCTATCACTGTGCAAATAGCCATAATTTCTGGCATTCGGGAACTAACCTGCCTATTTATTGGCTTTAGCCCCATCAGGAAACAAAACGACACATGTCAATGGGTCGTGCATATAACACAATTGTTTGAGAACCCACAGATCATCAGTTTCTCTCCCGAAATGAACATTAGTTCTTCTGGTTCCCGAATAGCTTCTGTTGGACAAATTTAGTCCTCTTTTCTAAAATGCAGATACAAAATGCAAAGTGAAGAATATGATTAGTTTGTTGTATGATCTATCTATTTTCATCAAGTATCAAACAATCAGCAGGAAGTGAATTGACTTTAGTTTTTGATATTGCTCAAATCTTTGTATAATTATCAAACCTAACTTGTGTTTGTTTTGTTTATAAACTTTCTGCTTTCAGTCAAATAACTGGCAGTGGAAATTCAAAGACAAATCTGTAGACATCTATTATGAAGAACATGCTAGAGAAAGTATGGATCCAGCCAAAAATATCCTTATGGTACCAACTATTTCTGATGTTAGTACCATTGAAGAATGGAGATCAGTGGCTAAAAACATTGTCCAACGAGCAGGAAAAATCAATTGGCGGGCAACAATTGTTGATTGGCCTGGTTTGGGTTACTCTGACCGGCCAAAGATGGACTACAGTGCTGATATTATGGAGAAATTTTTGGTTGACTTCATAAATTCACCAGATAGTCCATGGAACCTTGCAGGTGGCTAAAATAATTATCTATGTGTTGAGCATATTTGTACTCATTGATATATTGCTTTATTAATGGTCTTGATAGCCTGGATGCTGCTAATTATAGTGGAAAAAAATATATGTTTGTATGCTTGTTGTATATGCCTTTACGTTCAGCTTATACTGCTTTCATTTTTCTTCATTCCTGTTCTACTTAGGGCACATCCTATTTAGCTTATGCTTTATCCGCCCCAAATTGCTTCAAGTATGAAATGCTTATATAAATGGTGAAACAATTTGCTTCTGTGATTGCCCCACAAGATCCCTAAAGAAGTAGAAGAAACTGGAACAAGAATAATATGTTCTTTTGCATGTTTGTGAAAGTTTAAACTCTGCTTTCTTCTCTTTGTCACCATGATGTAAAATCTTTGATCTTGTCACAAAGGTCCATTTGTTCATTGAATATCCATTTCAACCTTTGTGCTTGAAGGATAATCAGTTAAGCCCAAGAATTTGAAAGCGACAAATAATTAAACCACAAATGTTGGGACGGTGAGGCAACATACAGCACATGACACTTTTTAGCCATTGAAGTCAATATGCACTAATGATATGAAAATCCTAACACCATCTATCATTATAGCCTGTTAAGTATGGTTTCTGATGAAGAGGAGGAGGTTTCATATCATTTGAAATCATTACTTCACTGTGTTTAACATTTGTTGCTTAATTGTCTGTAATTGCCAAACTTTGGGGTTCAATTGATGTCATACAGAAAATGAAAATTATAAGTCAAGTTCAGGAGCTTGATAAGTTTGCCATTTATACACCCCAAATGGCTATTCTACTTTTGTTAACCTTCATTTGGTTTCAACAAGCTTGTCCTTTTGAAGATACCCTTATGGTGGATCTGTTGATAATGATTGTCCATAATTTGGTGATGATGCACATTCTCCAAACCATATTTATAGAAACCTTAAGTGACTCTTCAACAGAAGTGGAAGTTCTGTTGGTTCTTGATATCTTTGAGGCCCATTGAGTATTCATTTCATTTTTATAGGAACAGTATTTATGGACTTTATAATAATGTTCTTCTGATCAAAATTCATCTCTTTCTTTCTTCTGTGTTTCTGCCTTTCCATGGCCTTTCTTGTGGCATGTTCTTCACGGTATATAACAATGTTCATTGAATCTTTAGCACAACATATGTTTCTTTGCTCCTCTTGTGCCCTTTGTTGCAGAGCATTTACTGTTGATATCCTAACCTTTTAACATAAGGTAATGTCTATTTAAAATTATCAGGCAATAATTCTTGCTAAAATTTTTTGTCATCAATTCAGAAGATAATTTTGTGGTCTTTGGAGGAGGTCATGCTGCCACAATAGCAGTTCGTGCTGCCAAAAAAGGTTTGGTGAAGCCAAGAGCAATTGCTGCTGTTGCACCTACTTGGGCTGGTCCACTTCCTATTGTCTTTGGTCGAGATAGCAGCATGGAGACTAGGTATGGCCAACTTCACTATCACCTTATTCATATAAATGGAATGCAACAAAATATGAGAGTTATTCATGCCTCCGAAATCTCAATATCATTCACGTGGATGCCAGATAATCTTTTGCATGCAACCAATTGATTTCTAATGTGTAGTTAGATGTCCTTTCAATGTTACAAGAAATCATGAGTCCCCATGTGGTGGGATATTTCTTTGTGGTTGTTATGATCTTCAACAAAACTTCGGATTGTGATTGCTCAATGGAACCTTCATATGGCTTTCAATGTAATATTAGATTGTCATCTTCTTGTCGGTATGTATTTGTTCGGTGGATTGGATTGAAAATCTCTCTTGTCCTTCAACCTACCAGGTACGGGTTACTTAGGGGCACTTTACAGGCGCCAGGTGTAGGTTGGATGATGTATAACATGCTTGTCAGCAACATGAAGGCGATTGAATCCCAGTACAAATCACATGTTTATGCAAGTTCTGCCAATGTGACCCCAGATATTATTGAAAGTAGATACGCACTAACTAAAAGGAAGGGTGCTCGTTATGCCCCTGCTGCTTTCTTGACCGGTCTCCTTGATCCTGTTCAGTCCCGAGATGAATTCATTGAACTCTTTGCAAGTTTGGATGGAAAGATACCAATCCTTGTTGTCTCAACCTCAGGATCTCCTAAGAGGTCCAAGGCAGAGATGGTAGCGCTTAAACAAGCCAAAGGAGTCAACAAATTCGTTGAGGTGCCAGGTGCTCTTCTGCCACAAGAGGAATATCCTACTTTGGTAGCAGAGGAACTTTACCAGTTTCTCCAAGAAAATTTTTCGACCACTATTTGACATCAACCTGATATGAATATTCATCTTGGAAATTTATGCTTGATGCATTGGCGGACATAATGTTGAACCTTGGATTTCACCTGTTACTTGAGTGTGGGCATATCTGGGGTATTGATTGTATTGAATTTGAGACCTATGGTCATCTTATGGGAAAAGGTTAGCTCCATATAAAATTGGTAGAACGAAGCATGCCCAATGTTTTAGACAAATGAAAGTAGTTCACATCTTACCATGAGAAGCAGGCATTTAGACTTCTTGATTATTCTTTACAGAATTTGTACAGTAATTTATATGTACCAGAAAATTTTTGGAACGTATACTAGAGACGGAAGTTATTAAAACATACATTAATGACCTTCAGGAGTGGATGAAAGGTCACGCTTGCAAGCAATGTCCGACATCCATCTCAGCCAATGTCCTACATTCAAGCATGCAATACGGGAGAAAGAGATGGATTGCTGAATTTCACCATCACTAAATGATGGTTCACTTGCTCATTTCTTGAAGAATTGCCCATGTCAACGTGTCTAAGGTTGGAATTGTGGGCTTATATCCCTCCACATGGCTGTAGAAAGTTGGCTTGTGCAAGTGTCCATCTATCATTGTCTGCCTTCAAGCTTTAAGGTGAACACTTTAATCTATTTGTATTATTATTTTAGTATTAAGTTACAGCCTAACTATTATATGTTCTCCAGTGTATTGAACATAAGTCGTATCCAGGTCAAGGATAATTTAATATAATAGTCCTCCGAAACCTGTATTTTGTAACTTAGAAGTGGCCTAGTTTTGAACTTGGAACAGTATTATGCTAAAGTTTTAATTGATTAGTAAGTAATGACAAAAGTTGGTTTAAGTCAAATTAACACTTGACAATGATAAAGAAACAAAAGTCAAGTCTGTTAGGTGTTTTTGAGCAGTAATCAAAGCCATTTTGTTTTATATATTTTCTTTTCAACTTTTGGAGGGTGGTCTGAAGGATGGAGATTGTTGTTCTGCTATCTTTCAACCATATGCCAATAGTAGGTAAAGCGGATGAGTGAAGACTGCGGTCGTATGTATACAGTGCCTTATTTACGACACTTTATCGTACCACAGTATGTCAGAAGAACAAATTATTAAGAGCAAGAAAGAGGTCATAGACAGGTGGAATAAGAACCGTGACTCCCTTCTCTTACATCCAAATCAATGCCAAAACCATGACGAGATACTTCCCATCTAACTTGAAAATGATAAGTGAAGAGCAAGCAATTAGAGATGACGACTACAGGCGTCGCACCATAAAGGAGTGAGGTTATGATCAATATCCTTACAACTTGCCACGGTTTCCAAGTTTTGATTTGTGGTCATAGTTGAAATGGAGAATGAAGTATTGTGGAAGTTATTTGGCCAACTACCCTTTAGATCTTTCCCTTCAACTTCTAGTAATCACCCTGTGGTTGCATTCATAAATTTATCCTTTTTAACTTAATACTCGATGAGACCTTTTTAGCACTTTTACGTTGATAATCTCGGTTGTTTTGCTACGCACGTCACATTCGACAAAAGAATATGCATTTCTATCATTTTGCCTATTTTTGGTAATTGATAATGATTTGTGGACCAAAATTTGGATTCTATTATGATTACTTCGCCTTGGCTGACAATCTTAAGCTAACTCAAATACAAGATTTTAGTGGATGATAACTAAGTAGGACTTGAGTGTAAGATATTTTTCTATGGGGTGGACAATAATTAATTACATTTTAACGTTTTAAAATAACTTATTGGTTAAGCTACTCAAGTTTGATCCAGATAAAAATAATAAAGTGACTCAATAAAGGATCTAGGTTAGTAGGTTAAAATCTAGCGAAGAAAATGGACCTCAATCAATATAGACCAGACCTGTGTTGGACTTGTGATTAGGAGGCCCAATATGAATACTATAAATATAAGCTTAAGTTCTCATGTAGTCGTTTAAGCAAATCGTGAACGTACTAATACTATAACTCATTCAGAAGTTCACATATTAAGAAAGCTACAGAAAGACATTAACTACGCCTCGGTGAGCAACTTTCGTGAAGGTGTCAGTGGAATAGCGCTCATTTCGGCTTAGAAAAGGTCGTCTAAAGTCATGGAACTGAAATCAGCTATTTTTCGCTTTTTTTCATTTTTTCTCTTTCACGTTCAATCTAAGATGTGTAACTAAGGCTCGTGTTACGCACTACACGTGGTATCAGAGTGATTAAGTGATCGAGTTGACAAAAATAAAAGCTTTTGGTTTTTTTCCATAAAGATTTTGGAGAAAAACAATCTGGTTTTTAGTTTTTTTCTTGCGTATAGATGCTTGAATATGTGCTATATGTGGCTAACATCGAAAAACGGGTTGAAAATGACCTGAAAATTGCTGAAACTTGTCATTTTCTAGCGAGGTGTGAGAGATCGTCGAGCGCGTGGATGACACGTGCGCAGTGCACGCACAAAAGCCGTGGATCTAATGCGTGCAACGAGTAACGTGTGCTATAACGAGATGAAGGATGTATGTCAAGCATGTGATACACACGCCAGCTCGTGAATAGTACCTACCGAGAAGTGGTGCGCACGCACCAACTAGCTATCCAGACACGTGGTGCGTTGGTGAGGATGTGTGTCTAGCTCGTGTGATACATGCGCTAGAACAGTGAAGCGTCTGTGCACATAAGGCGCGTGCGCCAGTCAATGCACGTTTGGCAGGTGCAACAAACGCACCTGACGCGTCCAAAGGCGCATCAAATGTGGAACGTGCATTGCATGTGCCCTCCAACTCCATGCGCAATCTGACATCAGTCAAAAAACTCAAAAAAATTAAAATTTTCATAAAAAGTGAGTTTTTAATTTTCTGGATTTATTACATTGGTAATAAATAAAGTTTATCTCTCGAAAAAGGAAATAAAGCATTCTAAAGCTAGTTTTGAGTGAATTTTTATGTTTTGACCTTGACATGAGGGAGATATAGCAGGTTTTTGTGTCTGATGTGGTAAGCTTAATGTTCGGTATTGTATGATAGTCACTCTAATTGAGATTTTGTAGGAATGAAAGTCTCAAATAAAGTTCATTGATAATGATTTCATTATTAGTATACGATAATAAGAATTTGCATCCAAATTTTGCATTTATTAATAGTACATTATCACATACTGTATGCCCATACATAATGTAAGAATAATATATAGGTGCATCCTTTGTGTTTGTGGATCTTTTTTAATGTTGAAGAGAATGCAGTCACCACAGTAGCCTTTTGAGTTAGCATTTGGATTGTTTTGCTTGCATATTTAAGGGATGTCTCTAGTCTTGTGTTTAGCTATTCTGCTCATAAGTTTTGGCCTTATATGAGATTTTGAGGTGTGCATAAAGACATTAGATGGAGGAAAGTCATTGTTTAAATGATCTATTCACCTACAGGTGGTAGTGTAATGAGAGTTAGTGGTGTGTATACTGATCGCTTTTATTTGAAGGTCTAATTTTCATGTATTATGTATTCAGCCCATAGGTGTTTCATGATATGTGCAATCGGATTCTCGGTACATATACTATTTTATAGTTTTGAGTATCGCTGTTATCCTATATTTATGCTGATCTTTACATTGTCAATTTTGTAGTCACCTTCTCTATAAATGATAATAACGTCACCATTGAAACCCTGACTGGTTTCAATTTTAAAAGGTGGAAAGAGGATGTAGAGATTGCAATAGAGATGGAGGATATTAATATGGCCATGATTATGGATAGGCCATCTCCATCTACATTCGTCAACTCAGAAGCTAATAAAGTAGCATAGACATTCTGGGATTGGTTAAACAGAATGTGTTACCTGGCCCTTAAAAGATCTATTTTTGACCATCTGCTTAGCGGACCTTCAGACACGAACATAACAAAGGAATTCTTGGATAACGTCTCCCAGAGATACGGGATCTTGTCTAATGCAGAGATAAGTACTTTGATCAAGGAGTTGTTCTCTATAAGGTACACTGGAGAAGGGGGAGTGTGAGAATACATAATCAGGATGGTCCACCTCTAAAGCAAGTTGAAGGCGTTGAATATTTCGATTTCTGATGCCTTAGTAGTGCACCAATCTCTAAACACACTCCCTCTAGAGTTTGGTATTCTGGTTACTACATATAATTCATAGGATGAGGCTTGGGACATCAATGCTTTGATTGTCTGTTGTGTTGCAGAAAAGGAGAAGCTAAAGAATGTTCCTTATATAACTTTGTTTGCATCAACTAAAGGAAAGGGAAAGGTCAAGCCTTAAAGTTTTAAAAATAAAAAACCTAAATTCTCTCCGCATGTGCAGACTAGTCAGTCTAGTATTGTTAAAGGTCCACAAGATGTGAAGAATATGAGGTGCTTCTTCTACAAGAAGAAGGGATATAAAAAGTTTGATTACTAGAAATATAAATCCTGGAAAGAAAAACAGGAACTGTCAAGTAACTCCTTGGCTTATATGATTCATAAATCTAATCTTACTATAGCCACATCTAGTTTTTGGTGGCTAGATAGTAGAGCATCTAATCATATTGCCTCCACAATATAAGGGTTCATGTTCAGGAAAAAGTCAGATAAAGGGGAGGAGAAACTAATGGTTGGCAATAATAAAGAAGTTAGTGTAACTTTTCGGGGATGTATGTTTAAACTTCGATGTGGGGTTTGTTCTTGTATTACATGACATAATTTATATACTATCTTTTTGATGAAATCTGATCTTATATCAGTGTTAGACAAAGAAGGTTATCATTTTTTCATTGATGTTTCTATTGTACATTTATCCTTCAATGTAAAACATATTAGATTGCCTTCTTGTCATATGGATTGTATAGAATGTATCTTAACCCTATGAGATGTATGATTCTTCACATATTGCTGAACAATTTACTTGAAAGAGACCTCTGATTAAAGAAAATTCATACATGTTGTGGCATAAACGCTTAAGCCACATTTCCAAAGAGAGAGATGAGAGATTGATAATGGATAACATTCTCCTAACTTTAGATTTTGAGGGTTTGAAAACATGTGTTGACTATTGCAAAGGTAAGTTGACCAAAATAAAGAAAAAGAAGTCAAGTCGAGCATTTGGGTTATTGGATCTCATACATACGGATATTAGTGGACCTTATACAACTATCTTGTGCAATTCGAGATATTTTCTGACATTTATTGATGATTATTCCCTTTATGGTTACGTATTCTTACTTAAAGAAAAGGCTGAAGTTCTTGAGAAATTCAAGATCTTTAAGGCTAAAGTGGAGAACCAATTGGAAAAATCTATCAAGATTATCATAGCTGACCATAGAGCAGAGTATTATAGCAAACATGGGGTTTCTAGATAAGAAAAAGGTTCGTTTGCTAGATATGTGGAATAGTGACTTAGTTCACTATGCCAAGTAGTCCTTAGCAAATGGTGTGGTCGAAAGGTGTAACTGCACCCTAAAGGACATGATAAGGTCAATGCAAAGCAAGACTAACCTACCTGATTATCTTTGGGGTAAAGCCATCAAGAACGCATTATATATACTTAACAGAATCTTAAGCAAGTCAGTGTCAAAAACCTCTTTTAAGATCTCGAAAGGATGGAAGCCTAGCCTTGCACACCATGTATAGAGCTGTCCTGCTGAGGTATGCTTATATAATCCTCATGAAAGTAAATTGCATACTCTTTCTACTCTTTGCTATTTAGTTAGATATCCCAACCACCCTAAAGGTTATAGATTCTACTGTAGAGAAAGAGGGTCTAAAATTGTAGAATCACAAATAACTAAGTTTCTAGAATATGATGTCTTTGATGAGAGTAGTCCTTTTCAGCCTTCAGATGACAACATGATGAATATTATAGTTATTTCTTATTTGCTACTCATATAGTTAGATTTAGTGGATCAAGGTCTTAGTATCATATCTGTACAGGAATAGGACATACATGTACAAACAGAGGTTCCTAAAGTACAAAAACCAATGCAGTTGTGGAGATCCACTAGATTGAGACAACCTGCTATTTCATTTGATTATATAGTCTATTTGGGAGAATAGGACTATGATATTGGGCATGTTGTAGATCTAGTTACTTTTTTAGAAGCTGTTTTTGGACTCTATGCAAATTTGTGATGGGATGCAATAAATGATGAAATGCAATCCATGAAACATAACAAGGTATTGGAGCCAGTTAATTTGCCTCAAAATTACAAACCCGTAAATTTTAAATGGCCATTTAAGATCAAGAAAGACATTTAGGGTAAATTTGCGATTGGTTATCAGAGAGTTCACTCATAGAGAAGGGATTGAACTTAATGTTACTTTCTCTCCTGTATCCTTTAAGGGTACATTTAGAGTGATCATAGCAACAGTAGCTCATTATGATATAGAGCTACATTAGATGGATGTTAAAATCGCTTTCTTGAATGGTGACCTTTGTGAAGAGGTCTATATGGATCAACCTTAAGGATTTCAGGATCAAGAAAAGTCTAATAAGGTATACAAATGGAGAAAATCGATATACGGTTTGAAACAAGCTTTTAGATTGTGATCTCTTTTGGCTTCGTGAAAAATAAAGTTGAAAGATTCTTATACTACAAGGTTAGAGGGAGCAAATTTATCTTTCTATTATTGTATATGGATGATATCTTGCTTGCATCAAATGACTTGACCATATTACATAAGGTGAAGTAACTTTTGGCCAAGCATTTTGACATGAAAGACCTTGGTGAAGCATCTTTTGTCCTAGTTATTCAGATTCTTCAGGACAAATCTCGACACTCCTTTGGCCTCTCGCAAAGTGCATACATTAAGTGAGTGCTCCAAAGGTTTAATATGGCTTATTATAAACCTATTGCAGTACCTATCTCTCATGGTTATAAATTATCTTTGGCACAATTTCCAAATAATGATTTCGAGAGAGAGGCTATGAAGAATGTGCTTTATTCTAGTATGGATGGTAGCCTGTTGTATACTTAGGTGTGCACTATACTGGACATTACATTTGCTATTTGACTATTAGGTAGATATTTGACTAACCTAGGAATAGACTACTAGAATACAGTTAAAAGAGTTTTGAGATATTTAAAGGGAACTAAGAATTATATCTTGACATTCAGAGAGGTCAATAATCTTAACCTAGTATAGGGTATACAGATTTGGATTTTGCAATGTGTCCAAACGATAAAAAATCCACTTTAGGTTACTTCTTCATATAGTAGACGATGCAATATCGTGGAAGAGTGTCAAGTAGATATTGGTGACTTATTTGACTATACATACAGGCGGTTTGGCTCAGAAACTTAATTTCTGACTTATTTGTGGTTGATTCAATGGTTAAACTCATTCGATTTTATTGTGATAATTTATTTACAGTGTTGTTCGGTAACAACAATAAGAATATCACAGGGTTTAAGCATTTGAAGTTCAAGTATTTGACCATAAAGAAACTGATACAGAAAGGTGACATTGAGGTTTTGCATTTGAGGACTAAGGATATGCTTGCTAATCCTTTGACTAAAGGATTTTGCTCGCATGTTTTTGAGAGATGTGTATGCGGTATAGGTGTGTTGAAGTCCTTAGATACTGTTAGTTAGGGATCACTGTATTTGCTCTATATACATTTGTATATTTCTCTGGTATTATAACAGTTTGTGTTATTAATAAAGATGATCATTATTTTGTTCTCATTCATACGTGTTGCTATATATATTGTTATAATACATGTAAAAGTCTTAAGATTTGTATTGATCTTAAGCATTTTAAAGGTTATTATATATATATATATATATATACCTTGGGCCTATGTCATTAGAACACATACAGTTTAATATATAAATCCATGAATTTTGACATGACATAGGGAGATATAAGTGTTTAATCTCATAAAGGTTTTCTCTAATGCAGTTTAGCATTCAGTTAGAGAAAATAGGTTTTCTCTAATGCGGTTTAACATTCAGTGAGAGACAACGAATTCCTCTAATACTATTTAGTATAAAGTTAAGAGAAATTGAGACCTACAAACGAAAAGATGATACATTTTAGATCATCCAGGTATCATCATAGTTAATCATACTCTATTTTCTCATTCATCTTAGTGAGGTATTAGATGTGCATGACTGTATTGGATCTATGTCACACATGACACATGTATTTGATATTTTTCTGTATCGAAAGCCTTATGGGATGGAATTATGGACTTTCATTATCTTTGGATCAACTGGTTTTTTAACATGGTCAACCTATACAGTGATTCAGCTTAACTGTATTTTAAATTAGTTTTACATTTGTAACAACTACAGTAATTAGTTATTGTCCAAGGAGAAGAATGTTAGATATTTTCTTATTGGGTGGACAAAATTAATTACATTTTAACGTTTTAAATAACTTATCAGTTAAGCTACTCAAATTTGATTCGAATAAAAATAATAAAGTGGTCCAATAAAGAATCTGGTTTAGTGAGCTGAAGTCCAGCGAGGAAAATGTACTCCAGTCAGTGTAAATCGAGCCAGTGTTAGACTTGTGATAGGAAGGCCTGATATGGATACTATAAATATAAAGTTAAGGTCTTTTATAGTTGTTTAAGGAAATCGTGAACATACAGATACTCTGACCCATTTAGAGGTTCAAGTATTAAGAAAGCTACAGAAAGACGTTAACTACGTCTCTGTGAGCAACTCTCGTGAAAGTGTCGGTGGAATAGCGCTCATTTCAGCTTCGGAAAGGTCGTTTAAAGTCATGGAACCGAAATTAGGTGTTTTCACATTTCTTTATTTTTTCCCTTTCACGTTCGATACGGGATGCGTAACTAAGACTCGTGTTATGCACTACATTGAGTTAAAAAGAAAATGAAATAAAACAGCATGGCTAACCTATTTCATTCCATTAAATTGTTATGTATCATAATTATGTAGAGAAGCAGCTAGCTTCAATTGCTTGAATGATCTATAAACTTCAGATTGTGAACAAATCATAGCTCGCCCTGGAGTATATTTCCATCTGAAATGCAAGTGATATGATTAGATGTAGACATTGAAATCTGAAAGAGTTTGGCAAAAAATGTCTTACAGTTGAAGTGGAAAGTAAAGTTGAAGATGGGTCACGGATAACTGGCAAAACAGTTGCACTTTAAAATGATTAGGTATGGTTTTTCCGACAGCCAGACAACAATTTTTTAGCAGGAAAATGGCAACTTGAAATGCAGTCCACAGAAAGCCTAGTATTTGAACGAAGATACCAACTGTGGCCAATACAAATTTGTGGTGTAGAAGAGAGATACAGCTGCACACTTTTACCACGAAGGGTAGATACAACGAATGCTCAGAGAACTCTGTTCTCTCAGATAGACTCTGACCTCCACCAGCTCCTGGTATAAACCGTGGTTTCTTTTTGTCAATTTTTCCTGACTATACTGACAGACTTGCATTGCATGGCCCAATTGGTAAAAATCGTGAGCAAATGATAACTAATTTTTTTGTCGTTTCTCTTTTAGCAGAATCGTAAAGATAGCAGGGTCATGAGGTCGCTGGCCTTTAAGAAGCAGGTCCCTGGGAGCTCTTACATTCCTGAGAAATATGTGGTCTCTGTTTGCCCCTTTTAGTGTTAGTCTCTTACGTTGGTTGCTCGCGACCTTTGCAAGATAAATGTTTCTGTTTCCTGGGACCACTTAAAAAACTTTCCCTCCCAAGACAAGTACCAGTACATGTAGCTCATAAACTGATGTAGTCAAGTTTTAAAGATTAATTAGAAAGATTACCAGACCATAATTCCTCGACAATATTATGATTGTCCTAGTGACTGAACTTAAATGAGAAGGTAAATGAATGACTTGAATCATATGACGTTACTTGTCGGTTTCTATTGGTTAAATACAAGTCTGTCCATTCCAAGGGATCAAAGATCAAACTCCGCATTACTCCTTGAGCTTCCTCTATATTCACCCATGCAATTAGTCATTTGTCTACGAAGTATAAGAGAAAAACCTACCTAAAATTTGAAGACTTCCTGATGAAGACATTTGTGTGTTTATGTTCCTCCATGAATTGAGGGCCTTATAATATAATAAAAAATATATGTTTTTTGATAATATGCTCTCAAATCGTGTCGATAAATTAATAATTCCTCTTAGTTTTATTTAATTTGAAACAAACTCCATTTATGAAAACCCGCGGATCGGCATGGATGCAATCTTGTAGGATTCTATCCTTGTATCTCAAATGACAAAGACCTTGAATATTAATGGATCATATGAATATATTGTTGATAAATCGACTTAGATAATCAAGTTAATGAAACTTGCTAGAGCCATGTAATTACTTCAGATGATCAATAACATTTTTAGCAACCGACTGTCACAAGCACTATCTTAGGAGAAGAATTTTGACGAGGATTCCCTTCTAGGACCCACCGAAGAAACCAAAATACGGATTGGAGGAGTAATTGCCAAGTACCCTACAATGCCCTCTACTCACGCCAAAGTTAGGTAGCGAATGAGGATTGGATTGATTTTGAGGTGGCAATGTGGTTTTCTAACATGAAGTAAATACGTGTAGCAACTAGCAAGTGAGATCATGTATGCCAGTGCACTTCAGAGATTAAAGTTTGGTTCCGGGACCTGCGGGAGGACCAACTAGCTTATTCAATTCTATATCCTAGACTTGTGGATGTGAATTCATCTTGGGTGTTGTGCTCTTTTTATAACTTCCAACCCTTACTTACAAGAGTCGTTCCTGCAACCAGATTGTGTTGAGTAGGCCATATGCAGGTTGTTCATTATTTCATTTTTCTTTAGAGTTTTGAAGAGCTCGTGCGCCCCACTTTGCAGTATCCACCAAAAGTGCCGCGTTCTTTTTGTTCAGTATTCTGAAATATAGTCAGTTGCGAAGACAAGATGAGCAGTTCAGGTCGTCAATTTTATGTCAGTTCTGGTCAATATCGATCAAAAGTTGCAGATAACTGTGTTTACTATACCTTATAGTCAGATAAAGTAGCTGATTGCTATAATATTGTCGGAGACAAGTATTATTACTTAATTCAAGCATCTTGATGAACTCCCCCTTCTTTTGCGGCTAACATTTTATCAATCGACTTATAAAATTGTTGCGATATCAGCAGCGTCACTAATTAAGTTTTCGGAAGATTTGAGTTGTCAGGATACGTGCATTGCCCCACACAAACTCCCACTACACATTCGCTTCGCTTATCGATGAGATGTTGCAAAGAAATATCATTTAAAGATAATTAATGCGACTTTAGTTGAACTTATGCATTGTTTGATTGATAATTAAAATCATTTTTCAAATAATAATACATATTTAAATAACCCATATATTATCATCTAAGTAAACTCTCAATACTTTCATATATGCAATGTATTTAAAATTTATATTTGTGTGCATACATAAACTAATAGTCTGTTTAAATAAGGGTTAAATTATATAATCAGTTATTTAATTTCTTTTGAAGATTTTAAATATTAAATTATTAATATATGTAAATATTAAAGCCTTTTATCTTATCACTCAGTTATGTTAGAGACGCTATCCAGGAATGTTCATAAAATTCCTTTTGTAAGAAGCCCCGTTGACCGTGAAAATACATTTTATTTATAGTATTTTTTTAAAAGCAATTGTTTAATTATTTTTTTAAAGCACAAGGAAAACTCCTTATAATTATCCTAAAAATTGTTATCAAAATAATCAAAAGTAAATTTGATTTACTCGATATGATTGTAATATAAACAATTAATTGATACACAATACAGATGACAAATAAAATTGTAACAATAATTAACATTTAATATAAATTAAATTCATGTCAAAATATTAATTTGATTAAAATTTTAATTAAAATTATTCTATCAAATTATAATTTGACAAAATCAGGTTAAAAGTTATTTTTTTAGTTATGGTTTTGAATAAGACACTTTTCTTTTTTAAAAATCATTATTTTAAAACTTAAGATTATGCTTAGGCTTAAATTGATATTAGCTACGGAGTAATAGGAATAAAATTATTTTTAATGATGTTAAATACTTAATAATTTTTTAATTATGGTAACTTTTATGAAATTTGTAAACATAAGGTTAACATATTTAATTAATTTATGATATAAATCATTAATAAATACACAATACAGCAAGTAAAATCATCAATCATAAATAAGAATTGTAGATAAAATTTTTTGAAAGAAATCAAAATAAAAGTTAATATAGAATTCAAACTGAAAGTAAAATTTTCTAAATTTTATAAATAATATATTTCAAAAAGTAATTTTAACTCGTGATTTTAAGAGGTTACTTCTGTAAAAAAATGATTTTAAAAAGTTAAACAAATACCTAACAAACCTTTTCCTCGTATAAACTTATTTTTAGAATCCAAAAAGTAATTTAAATTTATTTTTTTCAAATCTATTTTTTTAACTTTAAAAACACAAATGGTACTTACCACTTATTAGAGATGACAATTTTGGCTTAGCTCGGCTCGCCCTGATTTTGACTCAATTTAGATAAGTTACTTGCCAAGACTGCTCCCTGTTCAGGCTCAACTTATGGCTCGAAAGGAAAGTACAAAACAATGTCATTTTGTCAAATTTAAAAAATAAAAGTGTAGATAGGCCGTCCTTATTTTTTAAACTTACGTTCAAACTATAAGTTCAAACCTACTTTTTAAACTTTAAATTTATTTAATGAATTAATAATTTAAAATTAAATTATAAATTTAACGTAATTAAAAATATAATTATAATGTGATCTTACTCTCAATTTGGTTCGTTGTCATCAAGTCGCTGAGAAGAAAAGCACCTTCGAACATGAAACTTTACTACTTTAGGCATGGACAAAAGTCCATCTATTGAACCATCCCTGCTTTCAAGGATGATTGAAACAACCAATGGAGCACAATTTTCGCATCGTCACAAGAAAGAGACTAATAGAAACAAGTAACAAAAGTACAGCAGTTAACAATAACATATCTGAAATAATAAATAGGAAAACAATAGCTTGGAAAATGAAGTCTGAACCCAAAACGAAGAAGTCTGCGGCAATTCTGGACCAAACAGGTTGGCACTTGGCAGATTCTTAATCTTGATGGAATAATAATAATAATAATAATAATATAATTGCGTGCATCAAATAAAAATAAAACAAGAACAGCGGCAGGAGGGGAAGGAGAGAACCATTGTAAGAGTCAACGAACGACCTATTCCAAGTGGGTTCTACTAGATTCTGACGTGTTGAACCTTAAACTAATTAAAAAAAGGCACAGAAATGGGCCCAAAACAGTATTAACTGAATGGTGGGTCGGCTTTCACCTGACACAGAGCCCAAAATAGACCCAGTGTAATTCCACGTTGATATTGCTGTAGCCATACACGTTTCCTCGTCGACTTGGGTACGGCTCTGAAGTAACTTTTGTGGGACCTCACCAAGACATTAGATTTCTTAGGGGGAGCCTATTAATTGCATTGAGCTTTATCTGGTGGTTAATCTTTCAAACTTGTCTCCTTCTTAGTCTTTTGTTCAGTCATTTTTCCCATGTTAGGTTAATTGACATCATGTTAAGTTGTATTTTAACAAAAAGCTGTGTAATGATTATTAATATGCTATTTTTTCACATAAAAAAAAACGAAATGTGGTAATTATTAGTCAAGATAACTACCTATTCAATTCGTTCACTTTTTTATATATACTGCCACTGATATATGTATACTTGTTCAATCCACAAGAACAAGCCTAGCTTACAATTGGATGATTTCTCCTCTTTCTTTTCTATTGTTTTTAGAATTGGAAGGTAATGTTTCTCATGTTAGAGTACATTCCACCGCATCACATAAATCTTCCACCGATTATAGTAGACTTTAAGAAAATTAAGGGTAGAGCTAGTCTCCTCTACATCCAAGATTTTGAATTGACAAACGACCGACTATTCCTTTTCTTCTAGAGAAGGGCACTATTATACATCGTGAGCCATATACTTTTCATCACTGTACCCCAAATCTTATGATGAAATAAGCTTAATGTTTCCTTACCATAACTTTCTCCAATTTCAATGTGCCTTTTGCCCAAAAATTATTGGATCTGACTTTCTTAGTTGCGATAAAAAATGTTAATAATATAGGTACCAATTACTTTGGTTTTTTTTATGTACCCTTTAAAAAACAGAACAAAATCCTGTGCACACTTTATCCGCGTAATAATCGTCAACTTTTAGGTTATGTTTAGTTGAACGTAAAATTTTAATGAAATGAAATAGAAACGAAATATAATAGAATGAAATAGTTTATAATGGAATGAAACGTAGATAGATGTAATATTAGAAAATTATTGTTTGAAAGGAATGAAAGAATTCATATTGTAATATAATAAAATATTGTTTGGATGAAAGGTTTATAATGTAATATAGTATAAAGTTGTTTATTATTTTACATTACATCCTAATTCTCCCTAATCAGAGGTTTTTTTTAATTTTTACTGTTTAGGATAAAATGAGATATAATATGAAACTCTCCTCTTCTATCTCATTCTATTCTATTTTATTATTAAACCTCCTCCCAAACGATAGAATAATGTTACATTTCGTTCCATTCTATTTCATTAGAAAACCTCCAACCAAACATATAGCCTTAGGTCAAACATTAAATCAACCCATACTATTTTATTAAGAAACTGGCTTTATAATGAAAATACAGAAATAACGTTTTGTAATGCAACATAACGTACAAGTACAGGGAGCCTACATGCTTTCGTGACCATTTATGAACAGTGTAGATCAAAAAGATAAAAGAGTTGAAGATAAAGTTAATTAAGTCTAAGGTCTGAACAAAGCATTTAGCGAGTAGTGGATATATATATAGCAGTACATTTTTTTTCTGCTTGCATCATACTGTAGAATCATATTGATGAGAGAAAATTTATATGAACAACAAAAACCACGAATCTGCTCAGTAAGAAAGTTAAAAAGAACATTCTGAGTTGACAAATCCAAGTACGTACAAAAGGAATTTAAAGCAACTTATGTTGGCTTCCCCCAGTTCCAATCAATTTACATCTTAATTTGTTTCTCCTTTGAGTCAAATATGAAACGGACTCTAAAAGTCGTTACATAACGAGTTTTCTGTCGACAATCCGACAATCAGACAAAGAAACAATTCTAATGATAATGTCGCACTTGTCTTTTGTTTTCAGTGCCAATCCTAAACCAGAAACTCCAAAAATCACATTACATCAAAGATAATGGAAGCATCGTGCATGGTGAGAGGCTGGTCTAGCCATTTGGACGTGTCCATATCAGCTTTTCCGGCTAATCAATAGTCGATAGAGTTTATGAAGAAATTTTCTAAGGGGAGCATTAAAGAGCCTATTCGAGAAGTCTCCAATACCAATTACGTAGTTTTTGGTTTTGATTGTGATAACCACCTTTAAGCATAATGGCTTTAGACGCAACAAAACAAACAGATATGTTAACGTCATTATTTACTTGTGCTCTGTACATAAGACTAATGTAAGGATAAGAACTGATGAAAAAAAGATGTTTTTTCTTTCTAAAAATAATTTTCTAATGCCTTATTATGACCTTTGGTATGAAGAAGATTCTCTTTACGGAGAGCAGTTGTCTTCTTCATTTCTCTGACCAATCGAGTGTAGTAGTATTATCAAACCTTTTTATAGTTCAATGGTAGAAAGAGCTTGAAACATCTTTCTCCACCAAGATTTTCCCTTACGAATTTTCTATATACTATGCGATTTTAATTAGTAGGACGACAATTTATATTTTACATTAAAAACCTTAACTGGGTACATTTTTCGCCACACACAGTTGATAGAATTTGAACCTTCGTTCCATATAAATAGCTAGCAAGATGGAATTAAGAAATTTAAATATACGTTACTCTGTTAACAACGTAGGCATTAAATATTTTCTTTGAAGTTGCCAACGACTTTTTGGTACAGTCTAACATAAGCCGCCTGCTTTTTAGTTTCAGTTACTAGGCATCACAAATAAACTATCTGAAGGCTTCCCATCTTCGGGTGATTTTAGAAGTATGTTACCCTAATTTAGTTTAATGGACTTATTTTATAAATCTATCATGTTTTATGCAGGAAAAATATTCTTATTTTCTTATTATTAGGTTGAATTTATAAGGATTGACATTATTTGTTTTGCTATTTTCATCAATGTTTTGATTTAAGTTTCTTATTAACAATAATCTGTTTTCTTTATTTATTCTTCAATTAACATCTTTGTAATAAGTCGTGCATGTCAAGAGATTGGGGGAATCAAATACTATGCAAAGTACAATAAATACAAAACTTTTTAATATGATTTTCTAAAGTCAATATTGCTTAAAATTTTATAACATGACTAGTACACAAAACATAATTAAGCATAAATCATAATTCTTATCTTATTGTGAAACTTGATAATTTTCTTATCGCTTCTCTCAAACTGTTTTTGAAGATAATTTATCTCAACCACTCTAGCAACATAAGTATCTAGTCTCTAATGATATCTACAAAATGTATTACTATTGCTGTAGAGATAGTTAGGTAAGAACTGCTAACTCCCTTAGAGCTAAGCTTATTTGAAATTATAATTTATTTCAATTAAATAACTAAAATAATTAAACCTGTCAATTAAAATTAAAATTTTAATTATAATTAAATATTAATTATACTCAAATAAGATCCAATATCTCATATTCGTTTTATTTATTAAATATCTCGTATTTAATTATAAAGTTTCTTAAATTTTACAATAAAGTCTAACTTTATCAAAACACATTTTCTCTCTTCAACCTATTCTTTGTGTTTGACTCATTAAATTCCTAAATATGTTGGTAATAGATACAAATTATAATCCTAATCATGTTTAGGATTAGATAAACTATACTCTTTTAATTTATCTTTAATTCTCTAATTAAATAATTTATATCTATAAATCAAGATTATCATCTAAACCCAAATATTTAGGAATGTTATCATCATAAAATGTTTCATTTAGACATAGAGTATAAAATTAATGTCTGCAGCATTAATTATTGATTCAATTAATGATATTTAAAAATTATTTTCAAAGTGTCATTTCACCTTGGCCAAAGATTTCTCGAATATATACTAATTAAGAATAATGGAATATTCCTCCTAATCACTTTAAGATGATGAATTATATATTGATAAGGCAACTGTCTCTATATAATTCATACTATATCCAATGATTACCATTAAAGCTATCCGTGACTAAAATAAGTTATAAATAGTATTTAAACATAACAACTCATATATTAGATACTTTAGAAATCTTAGGTCAAATGATCACTTATATTATCATCATAATGAGAATTTTCATAAAAATATAAGTAATATTTCAAATAGAATTTTCATATAAAGTCATTTCAATGAAATTATTATCTAACAAGCACTCACTTATTTGTTTAAGTATCTTTATAGTTTAGTTTGTGAGTTCAAATACTTTCTTCATAAAGAATAAATATAATATGTCGTAGTTTTCTTACGCTATATTAATGTTTAGTTTTAATAAAATAATGACAAGGAACATTATGGATAATACTTAAATATAATATAAATTTTATAATTATGGTATCATCATAGTTTTATTTGCAATGTGTATTCATGAACTTTATCATATAAATCTGAATATGTATAAGATAAATAATGACTAATAATTATGTCATCAAATTACAACCAACCGATTGATTATAAGACACAAACCAATAATGTATATAACCTTAAAGAATTAGCGGCATGTTCTACATAAGTTTTCTCTGAAGATAACTATAGTAATATATGCTAATTAAATACAACATTCATTGGAGTAACAGAGACTTGATTGGAACTAATATGAGAAAACAATACCTGGAACTCATAAGTTAGGAATCTAAAAAATATTTCAAAATTACAATTGCCAATAACATTTTTTCGCAATTTTTTGTTACCAACAAATATTTTTCCACTATTTACTTTTTATAGCTTGAAACCGATGATTCGAGCATTATCATGTATTTAAATTGCCATATACAAATGTAATATTCAAGCTTGGACTTAGTCATGAGAATTATTTCGTAATCTATACAAAAGCATCCTTCATATTTATTTAAATACATGTGACTTAATCATTATAAAGATTTATCATACACTATAAGAAAATATGGAGTTTAAAGAAAACAAAATGTAGAGTTTTTAGATGCTTTTTTGTGTCTTAAAAATAATTTTAGACGCTTTATAAAGCGTCGAAAAAATAAGTGTCACAAAAACTAATTTCAACGATTTTTTTAGACACATAGATGCGTCGAAAAAATATACATTTTTTATACATCTAAGTGTCGAAAATCTACTTCCTGCGTTTGTAATTTTTCAGGAGCAATGCTATTTTAGACGCTTTGTGTCAGCTTTTAGATGCTTTTCTCTGTCGATATTTTTCACTTTTAGATAGTTTTTTACGTCGAAAAACTCCACCATTTTTGGGTAAAAAATAATATTACAATTTGCTTTATGCATCTTTTTTAAGATCACTCATATGCATATTATTACAATAAATTAACACTTTTGTTAATAAATGTTATATTACACAGATTTGTATGTATATAATAGAACAAATTAGCTGAAAAAACCTGCCATTAAAATATAAATGTATGGAGTACACAGATTTATATGCAGTTGCTCTCCCAAATAACGAAAGTAGCTAAATTGACTTTTGGCTACATATTTGTCCATAATTAAATAACGAAAGTAGCTAGAAGCATAAAGGATAGACTCTTCCTCCACAATCACTAGATTGCACCTAGAGCATAACCACATGCCAGTCGACTATTACTCTACATCATAAAAAAAAGTATCATTCACTTATTAGCACTGAAAATATAAGTATAAGTACATGAAATTGAGAGCCATTTGTAATAAAATCCCATTTATTGTCATGTGTCTGAAACATAACTACATGAAAGTGTTTAATTATGTTTGCGGCAGAATATCCTAGAGAATTTTCAAACTAACCAAGTTCAAACTATCTCACTAATGGAAGAGAAAGTTCTTCAAAAACTTTATGAAAAAGAAGCAGAGATGGACAACATTAACAAGAAGAATGCAGAACTTGAAGAGTGAATGGAACAGCTCTTTGTGGAAGTGTGTGCTTGGCAAGAACATCAATGTACAATGAGAACATGATACATGCCTTTAAATTTAGTGACAACTTTACAAGCAAAAGAAGCAGAATCATGCTACAACCTCATCTGAGAGCCATTTGTAATAAAATCCTAGCTCCTATAGAAGTGGAAACCAATTCTCCCACGTAACATCAAATTCACCGATACATGACAACCACCATAATAACAAATTCACCAATTCACGACAACCATCATAACAACCACCACCGTGACAAACAACTACTAAAATGATGAACACCATAACCACCACCACCATGTGCAACATCATCAACAAGTAGTAGAAAATGTAAGGGAAAGTTTTGGAAACTACAAAACCAACACAAGCCAAACCTAATTAAAAGAAATTCTCATAGTGACCTATTTTTCTCTAGTGCCTCAGTTTTTTTCTCAAGTGCTTCATTCCTACACTAGAGTTGGGAAACAATCTCATCATTTGGTTTTACAACAGCATCTAATTGTGCTTTAACATATCCCACTTTACCTGAGCTACTACCAAAGCTATCATAATTACCCTTTAAGACCAAAAACCTTGCTTCTAGTAACCCTAAAACCATAAACAACTACACACGAACTTGAATTACTAGTAGAGTACATATACTCATTAAAGACTTGACTCTCAATCTTCACACGATCCTCTAGTGACTGGGGAGCAAGTTCTGTAACCTTAGTGTTAACAGCCTCCTATACATATCACAAACATAAATAAACTTTATATTTAAGTACAATGAAACTCTCAAACATAATAATAATACAGAAAGATAGCCGAACTTATCAAACCAGGATGTCCTATTAGACTATTCAGGACTATAGATTTACCAACACCCTATATAACACAACAAAGAGAGGTAAAATTTTAGGATGTCTCATCACACAACAAAAACTTAACCATAAAATAGACATATGCATAAAACATAAATCTCTTTCTCTTGTTGTCTAAATGACAGTTGTTTTAGAGACTGACAAAGATAGAATTACGATAGAAGAGGTCACTTGCCAATTGGTTACATTAGTGCTAATTCAATTCCCAAGCAACACCACATTAATCACGATCTAAACAAGTATTTATGAACAACATAAGAAGTTTAAGATATCAGTATTGCATACTTAATTAGCTGCACCATAACAAAGATAACTAAGAGATCCTACACTAAGTACTCGATTCGCAACTCAGATAACATTCTTAAGCTAATAAAATAATAAGGATTACTATTAACACAAATAAACAACACATCTAGTCTATATCTCCAATGCTAAACTCGCTCGTCGTGCTGTTGACATATCCAATGCTCAACATCCTCATCTAACACATTTCTATCTCAAATTCACACAATAAAAAACATGCACATCCACATGAATTATCAAGAATAATAATCACTAAATCAACAGATCAAATGATCTAATCTCTCATCCAATATTATAATTGAGCGAGGGAGAGAGAACAGAACTTACAACATTGCCGAGAGCGACGACGTTGAGGAAAGTGAAAGAGTGTCGGGAGGAGGAAGACGACGACGAAGATGACATCTCATCAACATCCTCATCGGCTAGCACCGTAGAGGCTTGCCTTATAGAATCGGTAAGCTGCGCCAATTCTTTGATTGTGTCCATCTGTTTCAACTAAAATTAATTTTTTCTGAAAAAAATTTAAAATCTAACGACAAAAGATGTGAAGAACCAAGGCAATTAAATCAGATGTAGATTGGCAAAGAAAGAGAGAGGAAATGAAACCGTAGAACAGATTAGATCTGAAATCCAATTGAAATGGGAAGGAAAAAGAGAAGAATATTTATTAGATATTTTTATTATTTTGTTCTTTCTTTATATATATATATATATATATATAGACTAAGAAATCAAAGAGAAAGTGTTGGGAAAGGAAAAGAAGATGAAACAATGAGAGAGGTCAGAGGTGGAGTTTTCTTAAAGCTTTTTCGAATACTCTACTGTTCTTTTTCGAATACTCTAAAATTTGAGTAGAAAATTTAGAAGTTTTAGATTCTTTTTTAGTATATTTTTAGACAAATTTTACTGTCTTAAATAAATGTCTAAAAACTCCACCAATTCTTAGATTATTTAAGACAATTATTAGATGCGTCTAGGCATAAACGTCTAAAATTTCCTTATTTTGGTGTAGTGATAATGTAATAGCATTGAGTTAAATGTATTTTATCTTTCTTCATCGTTTAAGTCTTCTTTTCAACTTCTATGCAAAAGACTGCCCCTAAATTTATGTAAAAACCAACATATTGCCAAAAGATGACCAATCCGTGTCCGAATAAGACTTTTATTTTTCCTAAATAACCTTTATATAGAAGGTAAGGTCATATACGTATGCTATACAAGATTACCACTTTACTTCGAGTTAACTTGTTTTCCATGTTAAGATGGAGAGAAATCGGACTCTTAAAACAAGTAGTTTTAGTTAGTTATATTTTAAGCTCTAATATTTAATCATTTTCAGTAATTCATGTTCCCTCTCTTTCTCTATCTCACATTTATTGATCACACTTTGTAGGTTGTCCAATTGCCACCACATCAAACATAAATCTGAACTATATCGTAATCGCTTTATCACACGTATGCATGCTAGTGAAAATCCGAAAGAATGTAATTTCGCAAAGTTTCTGATTTGTTAGCAGTTGATTCTAGCACAATCAAAACTAGAAAAAATTAAACACACAAATGCAAATCAATATCAGAAATTTGTTAACATAGTTCGACACACTTTGTCTATATCTGCGAAGCCCTCATCCAACTTAATACTTTCGCTAACGACAATAGTTTTATACAAGGCTTTATCGAGCTGACTTACTTAACCTTTGATACTATCCCTTGTCCTCATAACCTATGAAAGTACTTCACATCCAATAAGATAATCGACTCGTGCTAACCTTAATAGAGGATTTTCTCAACAACTTTTAATGATAAAGATAATAAACTAACAACTCAAGTGATTAAAAATAATAAAGAACATAAAAGAATACATTTGAGATAAGAAAAACAATGTCCCTAGTTATTCAGCTCCTTCAATGACAGAATGGAAAGTTGTTTTCCAATAGTACTGTCGTATTCAGCTGCTGAAATTTTCGGACACCACTTCCACCATTGATAGCCAGACAATCAACATCCAATTAGTTCAGTAAAAGCCATACAAAGGATGAAGAACAGAAGCACAGAAAGAGTATATAACCAGAAAATAAATCAGCTGCATAACTCCCAAAGAACAACCTTAATTGTCGATAAATAGTAAAAGAATATCCAGCAGCAGAAAGTCACGAATCACCCAGTCAAAAATACGCAAAAGCCCATAAAGAAAATAACAGTTGCTACACACCCGCAATTAACGACAACACAACCAAAGAAAATTGCAGCACCAACAAAACAACCTACATTCGTGATCCATTAGAAAATATAGCTAAAAAATAACACAGCCTAGGTTACGTGATCCAACAAAAAACTTTGTAACATATAGAGTTTTATCTTCACACAAACAACTACTAAACATTATTAAAAATCACCCTTAAAATTCCAACTATCAAGTCATCCAATATCTATCATTTTTCCTTTCCAAGAATAACAACATTGAGCCCACTATACACATGAAACCCAACCATATTACATCTGTTATAGTCCATTCAAAATTCCTAGAAAATTTGAATTCTTGGATAAGCATTATATCAAAAATATACTGTCTATTTAAATCCCATCCAATTAGGTTAAACTTTATCGAACTTATCTTGGAAGAGTCTCACATAAACACAACTAGGTCCAATTATCAAATAATGTCCAAAACTAAATAGTAAGATAAAATCACCTATATCTTATCAATCTCTCCATTTTTGGCATTATTTGTCACATATTTGAAACTCCTGCTAAAGAAGATAATTGGACATATAGCATTGAATTCACAAACTACCAGAGAACTCTTCCTTAATCAATCAATAAGATTCAAACTTAATCAATCCAAAGGTACAAATGTCTAAGTTAAAAAAAAGTCAAACAAATCAAAAGAGGATGTTCTGACATAGTGTTCTTCCCCTTAGGACAAAAGATGTCAAAAAGTACAATTACTAAGCATCTAAAAAATGAAGAACCCTTTGCTAGATGCATAAGCCAATGCGTCAGAAAGTCCAGATGGAGTGTAAGGCAGATCAACAACCCGAGCTTGCTTATTCACATTCAAAATCTTTGGTGAGATATTCATCAATGTCACCGGTTCAAGAGTACTCAAATTCAACCGAGGAACACCATTGGCATAAACAAATTGAGTGATTAAGCATGGAAAGTATAACAGGGAATAAGGCTTATCAATAATTGCTAACATTACTTCAATGATAAGTCTTCTCAAATTAAAGTTTTCCCTAGTTCCACTGGCGTAAATAAGCTTAACTTGTGTCAGATAAACCGATACCACATATGTACTTGGCAACCAATTTACCAATACCAACTTATGAATAACAAAGTATTTCTGTGTTAACATAGAAGCACGCAACATAGAAGTAGATGGTTAAGCATTTAATCTTTCTCCGGTTAACACTGTAGCAATCATATCATTTGGCACATTCCAATCAGCACTATACGCAAGATTCCCAAGTAAATTATCAAGCCCCAAAAATAAAGTCATTCTATCATGATCAAATTAAATCAGTTTACCTCTCACATATATCAGTTGATAGCATACAACAAATTTGGTCAATAGATCTTTTCCAAATTATAGTAACATTCTCTTGCTAAATTAGAGTCAATAAGGTGGCTTGTAATAGGTTTCTTTTAGATAACAGATCATCCAAATGAAACTACTGAAATTCATCCAAGTTAATAGAATGATCAAGAACTAACTCGATGTTTGCCATAGTGTCCCATTTTTGTGTTAAAGTAAAAGTGTAGAACTTATAAGACACAACATCATTTATCGACATTGTGACTGGAGGGCCTCGACGTGGTGGTTAGACTAATTTTTAAGCCATTTTCTTTGTCAAATTTCAAGGAGTAGTAATAGGAACATTCGGTGGTGTCATAATAGTAGAGCTAAGAATAGTAGTTTCAACAAAAGCTTCTTATGAATCAGAATCAGAGCTCTCTACCATAAAAAATAGCACACGCACGATATCATCTTGTTTTGACTACTATTCCCAAACAGAGGAGGGGTCGGGAATGTCAATAAGCACCTTCGATGAATATCCAACACTAGTAATTGTTCTTCCACATGGTCGATGATGTTGAAGTCGACTAGAGTGTAGGGTAGGGACAGCGGTGGAGGGAAGGGTTGCCGACCGTGATTGTTCCATACCAAAGGATGAAGAAATACCTTTAGACTTACCCATCTTAGCTTCAAAAACTGAATAACCTAATGAGAAGGAAGTGGGTGTTGTCGATGAAGAGAGAAACCTAAAGAGATGAAAGAAAGGTGAGATTTTGTGAAGGGGGGAAGACAAATTGACTAACTATGAAGCCAAAAAACAAACCAAATTGCAAAAAGGAAGAAAGGAGAGAAGGTAATTTCGCTGGGCAGCAACACAAAAAATGAAGACAAATTAGGGATTTTTAATCCCTTTTTTGAATTCCCTCTTTTTTTAATAACAAAAAATACATAAAAATTAAAAAATTAAATTTAAAGCACATAGTAGACCCAAAGCCCCTCAAAGAAATCCAAACCTAAATGAGTCAAGAGGTTTTGTAAAGATAACCGCCAATTATTTTTCTGTAGTCACGTATTAAAGAGTAGCTATTTTGTTCTCCACTAGTTCTCAGATACAGTGATACTTAAAGTCAATGTGTTCCGTTCTTGAATGTTGAACTAAATTCCTTGAGATGTATATAGCACTCTTGTTATCGCATAGGATTGTCAATACATCCTAATCGATTCCGTAACCTTTTAACATCTGTTTCATCCAAAGAAGTTGTAAACAACAACTACCTGTAGCAGTATATTCTGTTTCTATGATTGACAGTGAAATAAAATTTTGCTTTTTACTGTACCATTAAATCATATTATTACTTAAGAAGAAACAACCCTCTAAAGTACTTTTCTGATTGTCTAAATTTTCAGCCCAATCCGCATCACTGTACTCAGCTAGATAAGACGTAGAATCATATGTATACCAAATCTCAAATTTAGAAGTATCATTAACATATCTAGTAATTCTCTTAACCACTGTTAAGTGTGTTTCTTTCGGGTTGGCTTGATAGCGAGCACATACTCCAGTGCTATAACAGATATCCAATTTACTTGCAGTTAAATGCAGTAGACTACCAATACTACTTCTATATAAGCTGACATCAACGCTTTTGCCATTTTCATCTTTGTTTAACTTTGTAGATACGCTCATAGGTGTTTTAGCATGTCAAGCGTTCTCAAGTCTAAACTTCTTCACTAAATTCTTTGCATATTTAGTTTGCGATACAAAGATACCATCCTTCACCTGTTTAATTTGCAAACCCAAAAAGAAGTTCAATTCACCTACCATGCTAATCTTAAATTCATGTGTCATTAAATCCATAAATGCTTCCACCATTTTAGGATGAGTGGAAACAAACACGATATCATCAACATAAATTTGTGCAATCATCAAATTAGATCTGAATTTTTTAAGAAATAAGGTCTTGTCAACATTACCTATTTCATAGCTTTGCTTGAGTAGGTATTGAGTGAGCTTTTCGTATTAAGCCCTTGGAGCTTGTTTGAGACCATAAAGAGCCTTCTTTAGCTTGAAAAATGTGATCAGCATGGACTGAATCAATGAACCCTTTCGGCTGCTCAACATATACCTCATCTTGTATGAACCTATTCAGGAACACACTTTTCACATCCAGTTGATAGAGCTGGAAACCTTTTACACATGCTATACCCAAAAGTAACCTAATTGACTCAGGTCTTGCCACCAGCAGAAAAATTTCATCAAAATCAATTCCTTCGATCTGAGAGTAACCTTGAGCCACTAACCTTACTTTATTTCTAGTCACATTGCCCTTTTCATAAGTGTTATTAGGAAACACCTATTTTGTTCTACTCACATTCATATCAGATGGCCTTGGCACTAATTCCCAGACGTCATTTCAAGCAAATTGAGTTAATTCGTCTTACATAATTGCTGTCTAGAACTCATCTTGTAAGACTTCTTTAACATTTTTAGGCTCGAATGAAGATGTGTTACATAAATGTCCCGCGAGTTCACGATAATAAACTCTTTTTCTTTCCCTTGTTTTTCTTCTCTCACTGATTTCTTTAATTATGTTTTCAGTTGGATGACTTCTTTTGATCTGTGAAGGAGGATCCCTGTTCAAATCATCTTCTCTCAGATTTTGATTATTCAACGAAATTATTTCTACATCAAGTGTCTTGGTGGTTTCATCATCTAAAACAACCTACAGCTCTTCTGATTCCACAGTTTCTTCACCAGCAGTAACTAATTGTTTTAGATCTTGTCTCGTTGGTTGTTTGAGTTGGTCCACAAGGCTAGTTTTATGAATTTTCTTCTGCCACTTTATCATTTATTTGAGACACATCTATCACAACATTTATAGACTCTAACACTTTCTTAGTTCTTTGATTGAACAAGCTTTACTGTGGGTTTAATAGCCAATGAAGATCCCTTCATCACTCTTGCTTTCAAATTTTTCGAGCTGTTACCAATCTCTAAGAATATAGCATTTACTACCAAAAACTTGAAAGTAACTTATATCTGGTTTCTTTCCCTTCCATAGTTCATAAGATGTCTTATTCAAGATATTTATAAGATTAACTCTGTTGCGTATGTAGCATGCCATGTTCACTGTCTCCACCCAAAATCGCATTGATATATTTCTTCCATTTAACAAAGATCTGGCCATTTCTTGAAGAGTTCAATTCTTCCTCTCTATAACTCCATTTTGTTGTGAAGTTTTAGGTGTTGAAAATTCTTGTATGATACTATATTTGTCACAGAAATTGTTGAAGTTTTCATTCTCAAATTTCCTTCCATGATCTGATCAGATCCTCAACACTGTCATATTTTTCAAATTCATAACTTGCTCACATAGGCTTTTAAAAGCCTTAAAAGCATCTAATTTCTCTTTCAAAAATGATACCCAAGTGTATCTAGAATAATCATCATCACAAGTTAAAAAGTATCTCATTCCGCCAATGCTATCATGTTACGTTGGACCAACCAAGTCTATGTGAATTAATTCCAAAACACATAAGGAAGTAATGTGGCTAACCTTTTTATAAGGCACTCTCATTTGTTTACCCGTTTGACATGCATTACATACCTTCCTATCTTCTTTGTTCATTGTAGGCAAACCTCTCACAAATTCTAATTTCTTTAACTTGCTAATAAGGTCATAATTAACGTGCCCAAGCTTTTGATGCCATAGATCTATATTGTCATTATATGAGGCTGATTTACAAGTGGTAGTGACTTCTAATATATAGCAATTGTTTGCTGATCGTCTCCCAGTCACAAGACATTCTCCTTGTTCGGTTAACACCCTGCACTCATCACTTGTAAATTTAACCAATAAAACATCATCACAAAGTTGACTTATACTTACCAAATTGGCTTTTAATCCATCAACGCGAAGCACATTCTAGAGGTGTGGCAATCCATCCATGCAAGTGTTCATTTACTTATGATCGAAGCCTTCTTTCCATTGTCGAAAGTCACATGCCCATCCATATAACTTAGATAATCGGTTAAGTAGCTCTTTCACGTGTCATATGACGTGAACATCCACTGTCAAAATATCAACCATTATGAAAAGTAGCCTTTATAGATTTAAGAACTACGAGAGTTTGCAATTGACCCTTTTTAACCCAAATGTGCCTCAGTATCATAGGCTGCTGATGGAAATTTGGTGAGGAGTGTGTAGATTTTCAATTTTGGGTCCTTTGAAATAACATTTGTAACAACTTGTAGTATCTTGGTCTTATGTACCCAATAACTCCAAAAAAATGACATGTAGGAATGAACCTCTGATTCTTCCTTGCAATTTCCCTTTGGACAGGTCTGATTGTATCATTATTTTCATTATTCGTTTGAGAACATTCACCTTTATATCCAATACCTTCGAGATCCCCCTTGATCTTACCAATTTTTAGCAACTTTTCTTACTTTTCAGTACCTCCATTTAGATTTTCTTCATAGTAGAGTTTTCCTTCTTTAACTTTTCATTCTTCTCATATATTTGCACCCACTTTGCATACATTAATTCATAAGTTTTGTAAATATCCTCATCTTTGTTTTCTGAATCACTGTCATCATTGTCATGATCTGAAATTAAACTTTGGATTGATTCATCTACATTTTTCCTGCAATTTTGGATTGATTTACCCACAGCTTCATTATCAGTTTCTTCTTTCTTGGTTACTATTAAGTAAGCAACTGGACTGTTGTTGTAGGAAGCAACTAACACAGCATTGTTCATAAATTCATCTTTATTACTATACTTACTTTCGAATTCATTCTTACACTAAATGTTGGTATAGGACTTTCCTTTGTTCTTCTTCAAGGTGTTAGCTCATTCCACTTGCACATGTTTGAAGCCTTGACATTCATGACATTGATGTTTCTTCACTTTTATTTCACCCTTTTGAATTTTAGCTTGTTGTTTGAAGTTGTTATTCAATGAACTTCCACTATTTTGCCTAAACTCGGGTTTGTCCTTTTTTACTTTCTTCAACCATTTACTAGAAATTCTTGTCAATAATACCAAGTCCTTATTCTTGTCAGATTCATCTCCTAAATTATTCACAAATTTACCGATTTTAACCTACAATGCCAATCCTTTACTCCTCTCTTGTTTACCCCTTAACAAATTCATCTCAAAATTGGTAAGAATTCCAATTACCTTATCTAACGACAATTCATTGATATCATGAGCTTCCTTGATTGCTACAATTTTTGATATGAATCTTTGAGGTAACGATCTTAATATCTTCTTAATCAGTTCTAGATTAGAATATTTCTTCCCGAGTTGATGTGTTTGGTTTGCTATTTCACGTAGTCCCTCATGGAAGTCTCCAATGGTTTCACTCTCATCCATCTTCAGCTCTTCAAATCTCATAGCTAACATCTGAAGTTTTAAGGATATCACAGATTTCGATCCCTCATGTATAATTTGTAAAGTTTCCTAAGTTTCTTATACCAATTTACAAGCTGATATCATTAAAAAATGACCTCCATAAATGGCATTAAAGATGACATGCATGGCTTGAGAATTTTCAAGTGCTCTCTCTTCTTCAGCTCTTATCTACTTAAATGGATCATTCAGCACTACTTCTCCCTTATCATCAGTTATCACTAGATGTGTCTAGCCATGTAACACTGAGTTCTATGCTTTTATTCCCTTTGCCTGAATAAAGACTCTCATTATGATTTCCACGCAGGATAATTGGAACTATCCAACAGCGTTGGCATAGTAATTGACGCTCCTTCTCTTGTACCCATATTTGCAAAATGCAGATCTGCACTAACTTGCTGTACCAAGTTCTAATTCGATGACCTGCTCTAATACCAACTGAAAATCTGAAAGAATGTAATTTCGCAAAGTTTCTAATTCATTGACGGTTGATTATAGTACAATCAAAAATAGAAAAATTAAACTTACAAATGAAAATCAACACCAGAAACTTATTAATGCAGTCGACATACTTTGCCTACATTTGCAAGGCCCTCACCTAGTTTGATACTTTTCACTAACGAAAATAGTTTTATACATGGCTTTATCGAGTCAATTTACTCAACCCTTGAAATTATCCTTCGTCCTCACAACCTGTGAAAGTAATTCACACCCAATAATATTAACGATTTGTGCTAAACTCAATAGAGGATTTTCTAAACAAATTTTAATGATAAATACAATAAACTAACAACTTAATTGATTAAAAGTAATAAAGAACATAGACGAATACACTTGAGATAAGAAAAACAACTTCACTAATTAATTCAACTCTTTCAAAGACAAATTGGAAAGTTGTTTGCTAATAGTACTGTTGTATTCAACTGCTAAAATTTTCGAACACCACTTCCACCATGGATAGCCACACAATCAACATCCAATTAGTTCACCAAAAGCCATACAAAGGATGAAGAACAATAATGCAGCAAGACTACATAAACTAGAAAATAAATCAGCTACAAAACTCCCAAAGAACATCCTCAATTGTCGTTGAATAGTAAAAGAATATCTAGTTGCAGAAAGTGACGAATCACCCAGCCAAAAACACGCAAAAGCTTAGAAAGAAAATAACAGTTGCTGCACACAATTATCAACAACATAACCAAAGAAAATTGCAGCACCAACAAAATAACCTACGTTTGTGATCCATCAAAAAATATAGCTAGAAAACAATACAGCTTAGGTTACGTGATCCAACAAAAAACTTTTGCAGTAGATAAAGTTTTATCTTCACACAAACAGCTACTAAACATTATTGAAAATCACCCTTGAAATCTCAGCTGCCAAGTCATCCAATATTTGTCATTTTTCCTTTCCAAAAACGATAACATTCAGCCTACTATACACGTGAAACCCAGCTATATTACATCTGCCTAGTCCATTCAAAATTCCTAGAAAATGTGAATCCTTGGATAGCCATTATCACAAAAATATACTGTCTACTTAAATCCCATCTAATTAGGATTAAAACTTATCAAACTTGTCTTGGAAGAGTCTCACATAAGCACAACTAGGTCTAATTATCAAATAATGTCTAAAATTAAATAATAAGATATAATAACTTATATCTTAACAACTAGGAATCAAAGTGCAAATTGCGACTCCTCCATCATTAATGTATAAATATACTTTCAACATTTGCTGCACATCAATGAGCGTTATCATCTAACCAGTAATTATCAAAGTAGCGTTGCCTTAAAGTTTCTTTTCATTGGCTGTAATTATGCTAACTCGAAGCCCTCTGGAATAAAAGACTACAAGGATTTAATTTATTGGCAGCTTGACTTTGCTTCTCAACAGTTTATATTGAATTGGTCTAGTGGAATTTGGAGCTGGTTATGAATTTATGGTCAATTTCTCGTTAAAGCTTCTTAAATTTTGGTTATAGAATGTAAAGAAATTAAAGAATTGTATTTGTCATGTGAACTTTGTAAAAGGTATCAATTTTGATGTCCCACAGCCTTCAACAGAATGCAAACAATATATGTAGATAGCCACATGCAAAAGTATTTACATAGCATTTGGAGTTTGTTTTTTCATTAACCTGAGACTAAGATGTGTCAAAGAACCTATGGATTCATACCCATAAACTTTTACTAAATTTCGTTGAATTTAATTTCAATAACCTTTGGGATGGCAATTTAACCCCTCTCATCCATTTTTAAATTAACATTCAAAATTAGAATTGATTAAATTTAAATTAATAAAATTGATCAAATTTAATTCATATTAATTTAACTAAAATAAATAATAAATAAAATAAAATAAAATAATTTTTATTTAAAAATCAATGGAATTGCCGAACCAAGTATATGTGGTCAAAATTCAATCTGACAAAAATTCGAGTCATTTATAAATAACGTAAGCCGAGTGGGTAAATTACCAACCAAAGATTTTAGAGTTCAAATGGCCTAAAGATGATACCATTAACAAACATGCATAAGTATCAAAGTTAAATATTTCTCTTATCTATATGAAAAATCGATAGAAACAATTATAACATCAACATATAGTTTACGAATTGTTGACGTATTACATGTAATATAATGTGGAAACGATAAAACATGGTCCATTAATCATTTGATAAAACACAGCAAAACTTCCATTGCCTTATATGCATATATTATGTGAGTATACACTTCTGTATTTATAATAAGTAAAATAATTAGTTCTACAGTACATTACATATCCAAAGAATCAAATCAAGAAAAATTTAAGGATAAGCTAAAGATCTATATATTTAACTTCGGTCATCATTAAAACTATTTCAATTTTGCATATGATGAGTGCTTGCTTTCTCGCGAGTAAACTATTAGCTGGAGCCGGATGGCGCCTACCATTCATCTTCGCCCCTAATAGGCCTAGACGCGTTTCTTACTCTTTCAAAGCCAAAAATGTCAAATGTTTTGTTTTTTTATAGAGGAAATGTACAGAATATTGGAACTTGAAGCACATTTTCAACTCTCTTTCTCTCTTTCAGAAATGAGGCACTACTTTAAGTCAATTTACAATAACGGGATAAATTGTGAATTTAGTCTAGAATGCATTGGCATTTAAAAATTTCACTAAGATAACACGCTAATGTATCATACTTATACGCGTACGCATTTTCAAATATGTAGTACTTCAATTATGTCACCTCTCCAAATAAACATACATGTCTAGACATAGAGCTAGCACTTGCACATTCTTGAGTTGCATGGTTATACACATTAATGTGTAGATGTGATTCAATTAATACCAAATTTTATACTCATTTTTCTAAAAATCATGATATCAATATCGTTTTAAGTTAAAATCTCTAAAATTTCAATTAATCTAAAGTTTTATTTTAATTTATTCTCATTTTTACAATATTATACTTTACTATTATTGTTTCATCATATTCTAATTGATCTCATTTCTTAAAAAGTATCACTTCTCAGAAAATATTTTAAGCTAGGAAGTTACTACTTTGTTAACCTTAATAAAGATGCAACCTTAAACCTTTATGTTCTGGTTGTTTAAGTTCAATTAACTAATTAAGAAACTTACATCACCTCTTACTGATGATAGTGTTTTCTTATCATTGCCTGTAATTATTTAAAAGTTTGACGAAATTTCGAGGCTTAAATACTTGTTGAGTTCTAAATAAAGTCATACTACTAAAGCTATTCAAACAAAATTTTAGTTGAAGATTTAAAACTACATTCAATCCACATAATATATTAGTGATTAATGCAATGATAGAAAAAGGTTACAGTAATCATTTCAAAGGTATACTAAAATGTATATCTCTTTTATCTTAGGAATCTTATTTTTATTCGGGATCAAATCTTCTGTATCTACTACTCTGTAATTATTCTATTTTACACGATTTCATCTATATATTTTTCTAGATCTCATATATTTATGTAGATGAGATCACATAAAATAAAGTAGGTATAGACTAGTGGGTAAAGATGATTTAGTTCTTTTTTATGCAGATTGATCTTCTACGCACTTTTAATACTTAAAAAGCAACTACAAACTTCTAAAGTTTTACTGTTTCTACTTTCTAGGGAAAATGTGGCACTGCAATTTTTTGAAAATATCGTTATGTACAAAATTGTTTTTAAAATTAAATCATGATTTTTTCCTATACAAGTCCAATGGCGTTCATTTCCAGAACGAAATGGAAAGAGGATCAGGCAGGAGTTCAAACCCTCAATTTGAAGAGAATAGCGTGCTTAAGTGGCTAATACAAACAAGTAGTAAATCGTTTTATTGAGTGTATCTTTTTATTTCATTATTGATCTCCCTCCACAAACTAACAGACGAGCGAACGAACGGAGAAAATGAGTCGTAAATCTGTTACAAACGAAGTGATAGTATGTTGGTTTAAATCATCATGCATGAAAGAGACTAAAGACACACCAAGATTATAAACATATCACAAGGATCAATAGGTTCAAATCCCTCGACATAATCACTATCATCCATAGAAATACAGGCCAAAATGTACGGTATAAGACACAAAATTTCATTTTCTATTGCAACATAGAATGATGCGCAGGCGTTAAAGAGGATAAGAGTGAATTGGGGCTTTCTCTTTGCGGTGCCACCTCAATGATGCCCATAATGAATGCACACGGTCGAGAGAGAGAGAGAGAGAGAGCATTATAGGTTATAGCTGATCTTTGGCGAGCAAATGAGTAAATGCTCTTTGCTATGCTGTCTGTTTCGGCTATTTAGAAGCTAACCCTTTTACCAAAAAAGGAGAAGCAAACACTTTTACCAAAAGTATGGTATGGTCAGCGTAAACTTCTCCATGGTCCCTCCTCTATATATATATACAAGCCGTAGCCTTCCCTTGGACGTTTGTGTCTGCATTTCAAAGAGAAAAGGAAAGAGATTTGATTCCCTTTACACAATACATATATCTAGCTACCTACAATAACCTCCGGTGATCATTCATCAACATCCAAATAGAGCTGGATAATATGTCAAAACCACCTTGCTGTGACAAGATTGGTGTGAAGAAAGGTCCATGGACACCAGAAGAAGACATTATCTTGGTATCTTACATTCAAGAACATGGACCTGGGAATTGGAGATCAGTTCCTACTAATACAGGTTCGGACTCGAGTTCCTCTAAGTTGGCTTTCCTTTTTTCATGATTAAGAGTTTTTGAAAACATTATCTTCTGCATATTAATTGTTACTACTTATTAGTTTTCTAATTTTCTTTCTGGGTTTTTGCTTTACTTTTGGTTGGTTTAGCCATTAAAGTGGTGTATTTATTGCACTGCACCGCTTAATAATTTGAACTGCCGCCTTGATTTTATCTTTTCATTTTCTTTCAGGTATTAGCACAGATGTAGGGTTACATTTGTTTCTCGACATGCTCCACTTTAATCCACAATTTTCTCATCTTTTTACTTTATGCACTTCAATCTCTTCAGGTTTGCTTAGATGCAGCAAAAGTTGCAGGCTTAGATGGACTAACTATCTCCGGCCAGGAATTAAGCGTGGAAACTTCACTGATCATGAAGAGAAGATGATTATCCATCTCCAAGCTCTTTTGGGCAACAGGTAAAATCATCTCTGTCTCTTCTCTGAGAGTTGATTTCCAAATTACGGTTGCTAATCATCAAGGTCTTCTAAACCCAATGGAGTAAATTACATACATATAAGAGAGTAAGATTCTGTGACCGTAAATAGTTGTCCATTTCTTTAACGTTCATTGTGACGGAAGCAAGGTTACACAGTAATGAGAGTAATTAAGGGTTTTCTTTCTTTTCTATGAAGATGGGCGGCCATAGCCTCATATCTTCCGCAAAGAACAGACAATGACATAAAAAATTACTGGAACACTCACTTGAAAAAGAAGATGAAGAAGCTTCAAGATGGCCAAAGTGAAGACGGGTTCTCTGCTTCACATGCAAAAGGACAGTGGGAGAGAAGGCTTCAAACAGATATTCGCTTGGCTAAACAAGCCCTTTGTGAGGCTCTGTCTCTTGACAAAACCAGCTCATTACCTGACTCAAAGTCATCTGTCACCGATGATTATGAGCCGCACAATATATTACAATTTCAATCACAGGCTTCTTCTTATGCATCCAGCGCCGACAACATAGCGAAATTGCTTGAGAACTGGATTAAAAATCCACAAAAAGCGGGGCAAACTAATTCGGACGCCTCTCAAAGTTCTTTCAACAACACCCTGGGCGCCTATTCCAGCTCTAGCGATGGGATACATAGTGCAACTGCAAACACTCCCGAGGGCTTCGACTCTCTCTTCAGCTTCAACTCTTCCAATTCTGACGCCTCTCAATCCATGGATGAAAGTGCTAATTTTACCCCAGACAATGGCCTCTTCCAAGACGAAATCAAGCCAAGCATGGAGGCGCATGTCCCATTCTCATTGTTGGAGAACTGGTTGCTTGATGAAAGTGCAGCCCAGACTCAAGACGATCTAATTCACATGTCGATAGAGGACAGTACTGGGTTGTTCTAGCTAGCTGAAAAGAGCGGATCGAGTCCCCGTTTACTAGGAATTCCTTGTCTTTGTTCTTTTTCTTTTTAATGAGTACTGTTCTTTAGCTTATAGGTCTTGCGCTAGTGAAAGTCGTCCCCAAGCAGGCCGTAACGATGACAGAATCCACCACACCAAAAAGTGTAAATTAAGACTAAATCTCTATTTATAAGCTGTATTTCTGACGAAAATCTGAACAGGATTGTCTATAGTGGCTTCTTGTTAGAACTTGAATTGTTGTATTTTGTGCATCTCTTGGTGATAGTATCTGATCAGTATTAGGGTCGACTTTTGTAAAAGCGAGAAAATTATAAATGATATCTATCCGATCTCTCTCTCGTCTCTCACTAATTTCCATTCAATGCTTTTCGTTTCTTTTCTCTTTTGATGGTGTAAATTATTCTAATGGGCAACAGCAACAAAGAAGCTCTCCTCGGTGGTTTCTGTCCTCTTTCTATTCTCTTGAGCGTCTTACCTGCCTTTTCACTCTGGCGCATTAATATTTGGTACCACATTGTAACACATCAATAAGTATTAACTCCTCCTAAGTCATTTCATAAGAAAATTGAGTCTGAATGAAGAGGCCTGTACTGCGAAGCATGGTTTCAATTAAGTGAATTAATGCGTGAGTGGAACATTGTAGTGTCGGCAAGATGGCAAAATCATGACCTCTAAATTGCTTATGCAAGGAGATGACTTTTGACATTGATGCTCGTTGGGTCGGTCATTATCATTTTTGGTAGGTAGGTTCCGCGGCCGATAGGTTGTTCATGAAGTTGCATGATCATTGGACTATAGGAAGTTAACAACAGATAACGTGGAAAAATCTCCCAGCCTCTTCTGTCTTTCTATCTTATTATTAATACTAAGTTTATAAATATTATTTAAATCATAAGCCATCCAATTGCTTAAATTGTCTAAAAATAATTGTGGTCATCGCTAGAACCACAATCCCAAAATCTGTTGTAGAAAGTTTTTAGCAATATCATGAAAGGTAAGTTATTCAAAAATTATTTACAAGTACTTTTTATATCGAGGAATATAATTTACGAATAAAACGTCATTTAAAGGTCAATAATGAACTTGGAATTGATAATTTCAATTAGGTGATGAGTGCCTCTCCAAATCCATAGTTTTTAGTGACAAACTCTCCAAGCACATGCACATGGGGAGGTTTTGTATAAGTGAGCATGATTTTAAATCATGGTCACCATCACAGTTATCGTCAAGGTACACACTCTTAATCTTATTATCACAATTCATAAATCAAACCATGGCAAATTATTTTTTTTTCTAGAGGGATAACTAGCTATTTTGCGAATCTTAAAAATTCTTAAAAGTTCAAGTTTGATCTCAAAAGACCTCCTTGTTAAATATTTTCTTCCAATATTTAGTTTATTATCTTATTGTAACTTAACTATTTAATTTGCTTATATAATTTTGTTTCATTTACAAATAGTTCTATCCATAGATATCTTAAAGGTTTATAGTTTATTACTTATAAATATCAAATTTCTTAACAAATATTTAGTCCTTCAATAATTAAATAACTGGTTGAATAGTTATCAATCCATAGATCATAATATATAGTGATTATATGTTTAACTAAACAAAGTTCACGCTTTATCACAACCATGATATGACAGTATCTTCTTTATATATACATATTTTCAAATGTGAAGTAATCCTTTAAAACTTATCATTTGAAATGTATGTCCTAATTTCTTCATGCGCAGAATCCATAAGTAAATTTTCTTTCATATTTGCATGTTTAATTGAAATATTCTGAACTAATTTTTCAATAAACATATTTGTTATATATTAAAAAGAAGTCTTAGTGACTCGCAAGTTGCGCGCAATTTTATATCGCGCATGATATATTATCAATTTATCATCAGTCCTGTAGTATGTTTTTACTAGTCTTGTGTTCGTTGCATTAGTTCTTTTAATAAAAGTCTAATGATAACAATTTTATAAAAAATTTTAAATTACAAAACTATTTTTGGATGATTTAAAAATTTATATTTTTAAAATCAGGAGAGCCGTGTGCTTTTTTGACTCAAAAAACTAATGAGGGTTTGCACATCGTCCACTATAGGAACATAAAGAACTATTACATGCTCTTTCCTTATATCAAAAGACATAGAATCAATTACTTATAATGAACATTTTTACATATAATCTATTCATCTGGAAAGAAATGCCTTAAATTTATGGAACCCCAGTATATGAAAATTAAGAACATGATGAAAGGTAGTTAATAAACATATGGCTAAGTGGGATAGAAGCAAGTAAAGGAGATAGCGACATGTGGTTAGCTAAAATAAGAAAACAGAAAATTATATCAAAAAACTGCTTCAATGTCGTTCATAAATTCTGAAAGAATTCTTTCTTAACACACTTGAATTTCAGAATAACACCAAACAATATATAACACCATAACCTTAACAAGGCAAACCATTTCTGTGTTTTTTCTGTATAATGATGTGTAGACGTTTTGTTAACAAATATATATAATTATCAGCGATGATATGTCACCTTAGACCCTTTAATGCATGAGTGCCCCGTCTATTCTTATTAAGAATAGATTGTTAAATAAAATTCTGCCTGCAACTTAAATACGATGTTCCGTACTGAAAGGCTCTGGAATGATTAGAGACGCTTGGTTTACTACGGTGGAGATGTTAAGATAAAGATTAGTTAAACTTGAAAATGGTTCAATCGAAAGACCCAAAGAATACAATATATGAGCAAATATCGCCAACATTATTCGGAACTTGGAGGCATAATTGACAGAGACTATCAGGTGCTGCCATGTAGGCTTGAGATTAGGACTAAAATTTCAATCCCAAGGGCACGAATGAAAGTTCATGTGTGGTCTTCCTTTCACCAACCTTAACCTAAATTGACATAATTAAGGTAAAGCAAAAAAAAAAAAAAAAGAAGGTCACAAGATCCCCGTGGGAGGAGCTAGTGTTAGAACAATAAGGGATAGGAAAATCTGCAGCCAATTAGTCACAAACCTGGAATTGCCTTAGGAATGTGCAAATGAATCTGGTCTTTATTGCACTACATGTGACGAGTTTGACTTCTATTTAGTTTATTCAAGTTGGACTTGCCATGCCCACGAGATATTTGTAGCCCAATCTGTAAAGGCATTTCTACAAGCCTTCTCACCATAAATGTCATCGCAGGGCAAAAGCAGTGCCTTTTATCTTTTAGAATTAATCCCAAGGAAATATTTTTTGAACAGAACAGAACTGATACGAAACACGAAGCTTTTAGCTCTTTAGAGGCCCAAAGAAAGAGTAAGGAAGCTTCCTTTATAAGTAAATATGCATGGTAGAGCACTGGGTATTATGCAAAATTCATGAGAACCCATGTCTCTTCTCAATATTTTTTAGGTTCTTTCCTCGTAAAGAAAGAAAACGCATCGCTCAAGTTGTTCTTATTAGGGACCATACCTCCTCAAACTTAGCTACCATACTACTCTGTTAGACAAAACCATGTGCATCTATTTGCACCTAAAACCAAAATCTGGTGGATCATCTGATGGAAATTTCAGAAACTAGAGTTACATATGTACCCATACAAGGTTTGTTTTTTTGTCCCCATTGAACTTGGACAAAGCCCTTAATTCACATTTCGTACTCGTCTTAATAATATAGTAGGGTCTATTCAGTCCTCATCGGGACTATAAACTCTACTTAGCATAGGATCTAGCTTCAATGGTAATATACTTAGTGGAGGTGATGGATACGAAGAGTCCACTTTAAAGGGAGACCTACATCATGAATTTAGTGAGGGAATGTACTAGTAGATTTTGACACCACACTTCAACTCAAAACTTTAAGACATTAGATTTATGGATCTTTTTCACTTATATGTCCTTTAATAGTTCCTTCTCTTTTCAATATGAGATTCCTACTCACACTTAGATATTCTAACAATCTCCCCCTTAGGTGTAAACTTCTATATTGGGCTTGGACTCTCCCTTGAGTGAAAGCCTTTTTTCTTATCAGTTCGAGTATATGGCGTCACCAAGAACTCTTTTACTCTACTGGTCTGGGCCCACTAGGAGTCTCCTAATTCTTCTTTGTGAGCAAGCAACCATGGATCTGATCTCCTAGTTCATCTTCGTGAGCAAGCAACCACGGGATCCGGCTAACTTCTTCATACTCATACCTTGTCGAACAATCGACTCTGATACCACTTGTTAGATCTGGGGAGCCCGCTTTCATAATAGATCTATATCTTGGGCGTAGTGAAGGAACATACTCGTAGGCCTTGACACCACACTTCAACCATAAACCTTAAGGCATTAGTTTTATGGGACATTTCCACTTATATGTCTTTCACTAGTTCCATCTCTTTCCAATGTTGGATTCCTACTCACATTTGACATTCCAATATAAGGGTTTATCACTTTACCTTGAGACAATATTATGAATATCGTATAGTATCGATATCGTATTTGGTTATGGTATGGTATTATATAGGTATTATTTCGAGTAATTTTTTAAATTTGTAAAATAATCCCTAAATTTTTTAAAAATTGCAATATAGTCCATTAGTATATTGTACAGTATACTTTATTATTTTACATAAAC
>JAOQML010000006.1:29343205-29365090 GCA_027568935.1 Erythroxylum urbanii | reverse complement strand
ACTGAAATTGCACCTTCCATTTCTTTAAGAATTTTGTTTTAATTTAATTAATCTAATTAATCAAATTAAACTAAAGTCTGGCCCATTTCTAAATATTCATTTGGGCTTCTAATTAACCACTAATCAGTGCAAGCCCAACATTCAATCATGGGCTTTAAAACCTCCATTTATATTTCCTACTTTGCTTGATAACCTTCCTTGAAGTCAAGTGGGGAATCCTATTGGACTTAAATAACTCAAGCTCCAATAAGCCTAGAATTAATTTAATCTCATTATAATTAATTCCAGCTTATTAACTAAATGTTATTCCACTAAAGACAATTAATTAAACTGTTGAATTACTAAATATTATGAGAACACATATTTTAAATAAGATGTCTAATTGTAAACCCTATTATGAACCTTATTATAGCCATCCGCATAAGAAAGGTTAAAATTATCGTTTTGCCCTTATATTGATTTTTCCTTCTAGATCTCCCATTTTACTCTATATGGTGATTAACACACAAAATCTCATCTTGGTGTTAAGACTTGATAGGTAGCTAGTTCATCAAACTCCTAGCGCCAGTTTAATCTCCAATCTCCATAAAACATCTAGAAGTGATGATATAACTGTAGACTTTTTATTTGAGTGAATGTTTCCTGATACATATTCTAATTAATAATTCCAATATACAGATAATGGATTAATACTTTGTAAAAATCCATTCCAATCATACCAAGAAATATAATGAACACATATGAGTTCACCACTCATCAAGATTATGGTCCATAATAAGCAAATGCTAAAATGTATGTTTTAAGATTAAAGTAGTGGCTTACTTTATTTAATAAAGCATACGTGATTCCAGATTCATTTAATAATGACATTATCGATGGTCAACTACTATGATGATATGAATCTCATCATTCCCTTGAAGTAAACTACTTTACTTACATGAAGATAAATTGCAACACTACAGTCTAAACCATCATTCCCTTGAAGTAAACTACTTTACTTACATGGAGATAAATTACTAACTTGATTATTCAACTGTGAATCAATTAATTTAGAATCTAATAATATACATGTTTCTCATACATGTCATGTATATGTATATTACTTACAAAAGAATCTCGGTACCTTATGACTAGTTTTATTATGCTCATACAAGAAAAACTAAACTCTTTTTTATTAATAATAAATATTTTCATTACAAAAAGTAACTGGAAGAAAATTAAGTTATAAGTAAATATACTTGATTTCTAGGGCACTATATTTACATAACTCCAACAGTACCATGCCTATATTTATCAGTCTAACCAATGAAATGGAACCTTATCATGGCTCTAATAAAAAAGAGAACACATATTTGCATCATACATGACTTGGTTATGCATATGTAAGTTCGAAAACATTATTTCATACAAGAAAAGTCATTTTTTCACCCCAAGAGCAAAGTTACTAAAAAATGTAGTTTCAGAAAATAAAAATTGTCTTTTGCACTTCAATTGTAGGTTTGTTGAAAACAATACATTCCTCAAAATACGAAATAAAAACATCAATTTCACTTCAAGTGCAAAGAGTTATTCAAAATAATTTCATTTAATAAATACATAAAGATACTAGCATCTATTTGAAAATCAATTTTACTTTGCATTACCTATGTTCAAAATTCATATACAAGTCATCATATATGTCTTGGGATGTCCTAATCCCATTTGAGAGATATGTTTTCCCTAACTCCCCTCAAAACAAGGTGTACACTCCTTTGACCTCAACAATCCTCAGTACGAGCTCCTTAATTCACAGCTCCTGAGCCTTTATACATACAAATGTAATGTATTTACTACTCAAACGTTTACTCATATTTGTACACCATCACATAAGTGTATAAAACACAATATCACAATTTTTAAGCTATAGGATTCGGCCATGAAGTTTCTCACAAGGTTACTTCTCTTATTATTCACATAAGTTTTCCTTTGCATTTTCCAAGGCATTTATGCCTTTGATCCAATACTTACACATTTCAAAGCATAATTAAGCACATTTTTATCCAAGCACATTAGGTCACTTCTTATCAATCTATGCAAAAATTCAAGTTTACTCTAAATATACATAAAAGTCTCTTTCCAATGCACACCATTAAAATCCGTAAATCCTAAGGCAAGTTCACTTAGGCATTTTATCAAACACGTAAAGAAATAAGCTTGAAACCATCCTTCCAATGAACATCTTCCTCATTTTTCATCATCAATTCACATTATAAATACACAATTAACATCATAGAGTTCATTTAAACAATCAATTTCAAAAGATATTCAAAATTTCACAAACTTTCACCAAAGATAAAGAAATTCAATTCTAGCCTAGGGAAGCTTCTCCATGACCCATTTCATTCATCTAAACCATGTTTCATGCATATTCAAGCATAGAGAACAACATATCTTAACACCAAACTCAAAATCATAATAAAGAGAGAGATGAGACAAAATTTACCTAAACTTTCCTTTGGTGATATCTTAAAATCCTTTAAGAATTTCCCAAATCTAATGATAGATTTGAGTTCCTTGACCCCAAATTAACTTAGAACACCTTGGTTTGGGTTGGAGAATAAAAAAATTGTTAAAATTGAGTGATAGCTCAATTCTTCTTCTTTTCCTCCTCTCTTCTCCTTTCTTTCTATTAAAACAAAGTGTTCTTCATGTTTAATGGGGGAATCATGGCTACACCATAAAGAAGGGTTTAAAATTTGACTCATCTTTGACCAAACATGGTGAATTTACCTTTTTGCCCTTAATTTATGTCAAATTACCATTATACCCTTCAAACTTTTCCTAAATTTACAATTAAGTCCAAAATTTAAGAATGACCAAAACTTTTATTTTCATTTTGGTCCCCCGAATTTTGTAAATTATAGTTAAGCCCCTTAACTTTATAAATTACGTATTAGTCCTCCAAGAATCGAAAAATTACATTTAAGTCCCTTAACTTTTAACAGGTTGTAAATAAGCCCTTATATGCATCAACTTTTCAAATTAAACTGTCTAAGTGTCCAATAAGTTTATAAATCACGTCTAATCACCTATAAGGAATTAGAACACATTTAACTAGGCCACCATGGTCATATCCATCCAATGGACTCAGTTTTACACATTTAGAAGTTTATATATCAGAAATCTCCAAGATTTAGCATACCGATTAACTCTAAGTTCACTTAAGGGCATATAACATTATATATCACTGACATATACACCGAAAGGATTCAAATACATTTTTGAACTCATATACAACCATATATATATCAATATACAATAGTATCTTCAAGTATAGACTAATACAAAAGGGCTTAGAAAATTCATCATTACAAGTACTCCCCCTTCAATAGAGTTTCATCCTAGAAACTCCTAAGTCGAGGATACAAATAAATGGGGGTACTGACATCTCTTTGAAAGAACTTTAACTATGGGAACTTCTTTGTTACGTAACCTCTTTATCTGTCGATCCAAAATCTGGACTAATTTCACCTTAAAAATCAGGTCTTCTTTTAGCTCCACTAGAGGTGTCTCTAAAACATAATACGGGTCTGATATATTCTTCTTAAGCATCAAAAAATGGAACACATTATGAATCCTATACAAAGCCAATGGCAATTCCAACCGATATGTCACAATCCTGATGTGCTCCAGGATACAAAAAGGTTTGGTATATCAAGGTTTCAACTTTCCTCAGCTGTAAAATCTAATTATATCTTTCTAAGGTGATATCCAAAGAAAAACTATATCACCAACTACAAACTCCAATGGTCGTTGCCTCTTATCCGTATAACTCTTTTGATGATCCTGTGCGGTTTTCATTTTCTCCTTGATAACTAGTACTTTCCGAATGGTAATTTGTATCAATTTGGCTCCTTTGACTTTTGTTGTACCAACTTCATCCCAACATAAAGGTGCCTGGCATTTTCTCCCATAAAGTGCTTCATATGGTGGCATACCAATACTTGTCTAATAACTATTGTTATAAGCAAATTCTATCAAAGGCAAGTGTCGGCCCTAGCTTCTTTGGAACTCCATCATATATGCTCTCAGCTTGTCCTTTAGCGTCTGAATAGTCCTCTCTAACTGACCATCAATTTGGGGGTGAAAAGCAATACTAAACTTCAATTTAGTCTCTAAAGATTCCTGGAATTTTGGCCAAAATCGGGGGGTGAATCTTAGATCCCTATTTGATATTATAGAAACTGGCACCCTGTGCAACTTCGCAATCTCATCAATATACAGCTTTGCCAACCTCTCCAACAAGTAGGTTATGTGGATAGGCAGAAAATGAGCAGACTTCATCAATCTATCCACTATAACTCAAATAGCATTATGACCCTTCGATGTACGAGGTAGTCTAACTACAAAGTCCATTACCACTTACTCCCACTTCCATTCCGAAATAGGCTAAGACTGTAACATACACGCTAGTTTCTGATGCTCTACCTTTATCTATTGACAAGGAAGGCATTTGGTCATAAATTCTGCTATCCATCTCTTCATCCCTGGCCTCCAATAGCTCTCTCTAATAGTTTGATACATCGTGGTGCTATTAGGATACATAGTATATGCTGAACTTTGAGCTTATTCTAAGATAGCTCGCTTGAGATCTTGATCATCTGGTACACAGACTCTATTTTTGAAGACTAACAAACTGTCTTCTCTAAGTTAGAACCCTAACCCTCTTTAGATGGTAATTTTTCTCGAATGACCTTTAACTCGGGGTCATCGATGTGTGATCTCCTAATCTCATCAAATAGTGTTGTTCGAACTTTAAACCATGCCAGCAATGTTCCGTTGTCCTCAGCCACTGAGAGTCCAACCCTAAGGCTCCATATACTCATCAAATAAGTCATATAAAAAATTTTCCTGATAGTTACTACCAAACAGGACTTTCAACTCAGTTTATTGGCTACCACATTTTCTTGTCCTGGGTGATAGTCAATCAGTAAATCATAATCCTTAATCAAGTATAGCTTCCACTTTTTTGAATTCACATAAATACCTTCTATTGATAACTCATACCCAAGGAATCCTATCTCCTTCAGCCAAAATTCACATTTTGAAAACTTCGCATACAACTGTCTTTTATAAAGTATTTGCAGCATAATAAGGAGATGTCTATCATACTTCTCCCTATCCTTAGAATAAATTAGAAGGTCATTAATGAAGACTATGACAAATTAATCTAAATAAGGATAGAATACCCTGTTCATGAGATCCGTAAATGTTGTAGGCGTATTTGTCAATCCAAACAGCATCACCAAAAATTCATAGTGTCTATACCTCGTCCGAAAAGTCGTCTTGTGCACATCACTTTCAGCAATTTTCAACTGATGGTATCCAAACCTTAAATATATTTTTTAGAATAATGTAGCTCCTCTCATCTGATCAAACAATTTGTCAGTCTTAGGGAGTGGATATTTGTTTTTGGTGGTAACCCTGTTTAACTGTCGATAATGAACACATAAATGGAAAGTCCCATCCTTGTTCTTAACAAACAGTACTGGTGCTCCACAAGATGAATGACTTTATCTAATGAAGTCCTCGTCCAATAACTCTTGCAACTGAACCTTCAGCTTTTTTAATTCAACTGGTGCCATGCGATATGGTGGTATAGATATTGGTGTTGTCCCCAGGACTAAGTTAATAGTAAAATCAAACTCTCGATCAGGTGGCAATCCAGGTAACTCCTCCAAAAAGACATCAGGGAACTCACATACAATAGGAACATCTCCAAATTTGACCCTTTATGTCGAAGTTTCAATCACATGGCAAGGTATGCCTAGCATCCCTGACGAATCAACTTCTTAGCCTTGACCGCCCATATCAAACAGCTCAGAAACACCTGTTGGTCACCAGTAAATCTAATCTGGACTCCACCTTGAGTGTTAAACTCCACCTCTTTCTTAAAACAATAAACCCTAGCACGATGCCTCTCTAATGCGTCTAGCATAGCATCACCGACCTTTACATCACAAGTCATATATGCTTTTTCACAAGCCTCTTGATCTCTAAGAGGAGTGACGATAATGAGAGGGGGATATAATGGCTTTAGCACTATATTCCTCTAGCTCGGGTCGTAAAAGTCTAACCTTGCGACGACTTCCCCTTACCTGTCCAAGCATGTTATCACTATAAAATCAAAGACAAAGACGTTGTTTAATAAAATAGAATAGACTAAGCCTAACTTATCTGATGTCCCTTACACCCCAAGGAATGTCGATAAGTACTTTTATCGAGGTCAAAATCATTCAACCGTTAAAGATTTCAACTTAACGATCCGAGACTCAACTTCTCGATCAAAGACTGTCGATACTAAGACTCATCTCCTAAGGCTCGTTAATCTTTGAAAATTGTAATAACACTTTAAAAAAATAAAAACCTTGCTCTGATACCAATTTAATTGTCATAACCCAGAACCATATCGAGTATATGACAACTGCTGCAGTCCAGGGATAAGGATACTCATGGTACCCTTAACCGACTATGCAAGGCTAATTGAATCTCTTCAAAAACAATTGGGTAGCATAAAAGGTTCACACATAAGGTCATTTACAAACGATAACATAGTAAAGAGATAATTTACAAAATTATAAAGCATATCAACATGATCGTGAGCCACTATATGATAAAAGTACAAAATAAAGACTACCCACGTGCAGTAGTACCCCGAAAATGTCAAAAGACCGTATGATCCACTTAGAACTTCAAACTCACCAAATTAACCTGCATGGTTGGAAAGCGGAGGGGGTCAGTACACTATGTACTTAGTGGGTGGGAAAAGGACATATATCACAATCATAACCCAGTACACACCAAAACGGTCTAAATAACCTAAGGACAGTTTCATAGATCTAATATGCAGATAACCACCTATGAAGTAAATATGGATGATATAGAAACACATAGACCTAGTCTATAACTCATACCATACTGGTTAGGAACCACATAGGCCTAGCCTATTAATCACTCTTTCAGTGAACATAGGTTCCAGTTGCAGTACACAAGAGCAGAAAAACATCACATGTAAAATCAAATCTTGCCAGGAAGCCAAGTCTCAGAATAAGCCAAAACAAATATATGTGTCACCACTAGTCGGCCAAACTAGTGTGCACACCCATCGAATCCTAGTGTTGGCTCGACTTTCATCTGTGGTGAGTCCAAACTATGGTTGATAAGAGTGTCATAACCTTAGGTGATGACCACATTAGTGACCAGACCTTTGGGTGTGCAATCACTCGCAAGTCCTGTAGAATGGTGTTGTTATAAGGACTCAACTTTTATGTACCAGTGTCAAGGGTATGGGGGTCACATAATCAGTTGTGCGTAGCATATAATTGGCCAATCGTTTCGCCACCAATCATAAAAAATTCATATACAAATATTAAGTAAAAAATTAAGTAAGGTATCACTCCTTTATTTATCGGTTCAATCGATAAAATGCAATCTTGTCATGGCTCTGAGCCAAAAGAGAACACATACACGCATCATGTATGACTTGGTTATGCATATATAAGTTCGAAAACATTATTTCATGCAGAAAAAGTCATCTTTGCACTGTAAGTGCAAAGTTACTCAAAAATGTAGTTTCAGAAAGTAAAACATTATCCTTTGCACTTCAACTGTAGGTTTGTTGAAAACAATACCATTCCTTAAAATACGAGATAAAAACATAAGTTTCACTCTAAGTGCAAAGAGTTATTCAAAACAATGTCATTTAATAAACACATATGTATACTAGCTTTTATTTGAGAATCAATTCTACTATGCATTTCCTATCTTCAAAATTCACATACAAGTCATCATGCATGTCTTGGGATGTCCTAATCCCATTTGAGAGATATTGTTTCCCCAACTCACCTCAAAATAAGATGTACACTCCTTTGGCTTTAATAATACTCAGTACGAGCTCCTTAATCCACAGCTTCTGAGTCTTTATACATACAAATATAATGTACTTACTGCTCAAACATATAACTCATATTTATACACCATCACATAAGTGTATAAAACACAATATCACAATTTTTAAGCTATAGGATGTGGTCATGAAGCTTCTCACATGGTTACTTCTCTTATTATTCACATAAGTTTTCCATTGCATTTTCCAAGGCATTTAATGCCTTTGATCCAATACTTACACATTTCAAAGCATAATTAAGCACATTTTTATCCAAGCACATTAGGCCACTTCTTATCAATCTAAGGAAAAATTCAAGTTTACTCTAAGTATACAAGACAACTTCTTTCCAATGCACACCATTAAAATCCTTAAATCCTAAGGCAAGTTCACTTAGGCATTTTATCAAACAAATAAAGTTGAAAGCCTCCTTCCAATGAACATCTTCCTCATTTTTCATCATCAATTCATATTATACATACACAATTAACTTCATAGAGTTCATTTAAACCATCAATTTCAAAAGATATTCAAAATTTCACAAACTTTCACCAAAGATGGGGAAATTCGGTTTTGGCTTAAGGAAGCTTCTCCATGACCCCATTTCATTAATCTAAACCATGTTTCATGTATATTCAAGCACGGAGAACAACATATCTTAACACCAAATTCAAAATCATAATATAGAGAGAGATGAGACAAATTTTACCTAAACTTTCCTTTAATAATTTCTCAAATCTAATGATAGATTTTAGTTCCTTGACCCCAAATTAAGTAAGAACACCTTGGTTTGGGTTGGAGAATAAAAAAAATGGTGAAAATTGAGTGATAACTCAATTCTTCTTTTCCTCCTCTCTTCTCCTTTCTTTCAATTAAAACAAAGTGTTCTTAATGTTTAATGGGTGGTGCATGGTTACACCATAAAGAAGAGTCTAGCATTTGACTCTTCTTTGACCAAACATGGTGAATTTACCTTTTTGCCCTTAGTTTATGTCAAATTACTATTGTACCCTTCAAACTTTTCCGAAATTTGCAATTAAGCCCAAAATTTAAGAATGACCAAAACTTTTATTTTCATTTTCGTCCTCAAACTTTTGTAAATTATAGTTAAGCCCTTTAACTTTATAAATTACGTATTGGTCCTCCAAGAATTAAAAATTTACATTTAAGTCCCTTAACTTTTAACAGGTTGTAAATAAGCCCTTATGTGCATCAACTTTTCAAATTAAACTGTCTAAGTGTCCAATATGTTTATAGATCATGTCTAATCACCTATAAGGTATTACAACACATTTAACTAGGCCACCATGGTTATATCTATCCAATGGACTCAGTTTTACACATTTAGAATATGGAAAAAATCTCCAAGATTTTGCATATCGATGAACAATAAGTTCATGTAAGGGCATATAACGTTATATATCACTGAAATATATACCAAAAGGATTCAAATACAGTTTTGAACTCATATACAACCATGTAGATATCAATATACAATAGTATCTTCAAGTACAGAACAATATAAAAGGGCTAAGAAAATCTGACGTTACACATGTGGTCCAATGGGATTGAAACATGTGTTTGAGACTAGAAAATTCATAAAAAGGTATATGGAGAGGGAAGGTGGACGACACTTTGATTGCTTAACTTTATATTTTTCTCCTCTCGATTTCACCTTCTACATCCCATCAATTTTCACTTGGTGATTCAAGCAAAGCCAAAGAGGAAGGGATGAAAAAGCATTAGAAGAAATACTTTGCCAATTTTAAGGTTTGGGACTTCACATAGTTGATTTATGTATTTGTGTATGATTGAATGAATATAAAGACTCATTTCAATATGTAATGGTTTTTGGGATGTTTCTTTGGTATTATTTTGGTGTTACTTAGCATTAACTTTGTTGTATATGACAAGAGAGTATTGTGTGGTGGAATTCTATCTAGGTTTTATTTGAGTCATTCACATTGTTTACACCATAACTCAGCCTAAAGACCCATAAATTATGTGATTTTAGTTGCATATGAAACCTAAGACGTAGAGCTAAACATCTATAGAAGGGACTCTGACTTGGCTTTGGGTTTATGACCTTGGAAATTGAGATAGAAAATGGTAACCTAATGTTGCCCTTATTTTGGAGCAGCTTGTGATATTTAGTCTATATCTCATGAGTTAGGAGTCCAAATGACCTAATTATTAGTGCTATAAAAATGAGAGACACAAAGGAAGAAATTTGTAGAAGACATAGAAACCTAGTTCTGACATTTTGTCTATGAATATTAAGGAACAAGTAGTAGTATGAATAGAGAAAGTGTCTATCACTATCGTGGCATTGTTTTTGTTTCCAATTTCTACCATATCTTATCCGAACCTTTATGAATGTGTATGAAAATTTTTAAACACTAAGAAATAAATGAAACAAAACTTACCACGTGTGAATTTGGAGACTGAACATTGAAATATAAGATTAAGCATAATGCATTCCCAAGAAATTTACATGTACATAAATGATTTGTATGCATATTCATTACTCATATATGTGTAGTATGATTATACAAGTGTGGTTTTGGATATACCCTTCAAATGGTGGTGAATTATGAATTGCATGCATGAAAACAAATATAGATTTTATGGCCTAAAATGTATATCATATGACTTTTCAATATATTAATTATGAAATTGGTAAATGATTAAAGAAAATATTACAATGCTTGCTCTATTGTCTTGGTGGTAGACAGATGGGCATGCCTATAGGGTTACAGTGCAACTGCTACTGTTTGACACCACCAGTGTCCACAGTTTAATTCCTTCAAATATCAACAGTTTGTTACCTTCGGTATCCATAGTTTGATATCTTTGAATATCTACAGCACCCGTTATCCAAACCCACAGAAAATGTGCAGGCTCAACATAGAAAGGAAATTTAATAATCGTGAATAAGAAACATTGCATGAAAACATGAATAATTGGTATTGATGAGCATTTGTAATGATTGTAATAATGAATTGTGATGATGTGCAATTATATTGATAATTTGTATCAATGAGCATTGAATATCAATATTTGGCTTATAATGTGCATTTTTGGTATATGGATAATATGTTGAAGCATATTTTCATTATGTAATTTGCTTAAGTATGCCATCATATTGTTTACATGAGCATTAAATATCAATGTTTGGTTCTTCAATGTGAATTTATGGTATATGAGTTATGATATTTATGAATGTATGTGCTTGGCAGAGCACTGCTGTGAGTGGTTATCTAAACTAGGTGTTCTCCACTATGCTTTCGAGCTTACCACAGGTGTTAATTCATGTAGGTCCAAGTTATAGGAGTGAGGAATAGGGAACATTTGCAGGGACCAAGGCTTGGAAGGTGTTTTTAATTAAAGATGATTGTACATGTAATGGTTAAAGGAAATTGTATGTTTTCTTTTGGATTACCATGTAAATGTAAAGATGTTTACTATTATTGAATGATAATGTTAAGTATTGAGGATCTTTGTAATGTCTACATGTTTAGCATTAAACCGAATTGCATGTCGAGAATGTATGCACAAAAAATTGGTTTCCTTATGTGTAGATGGTTGTAGGTTCTATATAGGGGATGTTACAATTTTAGTGATTGAACATTAATTTTAATGTGATAAAATATTTATTTTCAAATTGTATACAACATGCATAAAAAATGTTTTCTTGCCAAACATATGATGTTAGTTGGCTAAATTATTGAGGATGAACATGTTTTTCTTGGAATTTGATTCTGGAAAAATTATGTAAACATACTTAGAATGTGATTAATCCTCTAGAATTTTTCCAAAATTAATTAATTTTTTCAAACATTACACCAATCTGGTCTATTTTGTTGAAATTGATGGAGCTGTTTTGTTTGATAATTTTGTATGTGTATGCCTCGTTTTTAGAACCTTAAAAAATTTATGTGATAAAAATTTGTTATTTTGATGTCTTGTGTATGTCCAAAATGAATTTTTTCAAAATTAGATTTTCGAAAAAAATTTACATGTCAAATTTGTCATTTTATTTATCTAGGTGTAGTTTCAGTTATCTTGATGATTTTGGGTGATTCCAAAATTATTTTGATGAACTTGAAATGACCTCAAGATGCATGGAATGATGATATGATGTTCTGGAAATTATGGAAATTTTTGAAAGTTAATTTTATTATTTTAAGTAAAGCATAAAATTTTCTAGTATGATTAGAAAGTGGCATGTGTGGCAAAATTAAAGTGTTTAATTTTTACATCAAATAAGTATTTTAAGGTGAATTAATTTTGTATTAATTTATGAAAAAATAGAGTTTAATTTAATTTGATTAATATTAAATTTCAAATTGAAAGTGACATGCAAAATTAAATATTAGCCAAGATTAGCAATTCGATTTAAGAGTTGAACTAACAAGGATCCATAACTTGTCATAATCAAAATTTATATGTGTTCTTTGATTCATTAAAGAATGCATGCTAGGATTTTGTGTAGGCTTACATGATGGATGGATATGGACTTAAGTCCAATTTGATTGAGGTGTCTATATCATGCCATATAGTTATAGTAACTGTATATATATATATGATATATATAAGACCATCCTAGTTAGATGAGACATAAATAGAAAACTCTCACTTAGAATGTTAAAACTAACTCCTTTCACTAATATGGTTAGAACCATAGTTCTTTTAGAGATGAGTTGTTGGACAAACCTAAGCCCACTCTATATGAATATGTTTGAACCATGAAAATAGAGTTTTCAAATTAATGAGTCGATTTTAACTAAAAGTGTTGATTTGTTCGGCAAACCCAAGGTCAACATGGATAGAGACGAAGTTGGTTAGTGTACATGAGATGTACATGCATTAAGAGTTGATAGCCCAATGTGTGTGCACACATTAACAATTGATAGCACTAGATTCGATAATTGCAATATAAATGCAATTGGTATGATCGATACCTACCGATTGAGCTAGGGTGGCTTATTGGGCAAACCAAAGATCATTCTAGAGATATTGGATATTGACCCACTAAGAGAAATTCTATACAAGTTCTCTCGGATTCACATTGAGGGTTATGAATTTGTGAGAAAATAGTGGGAGCCATAATGCATGTTAGTTAAGTCCTAACTGACATGCATTTACATATAGTCTAGCACAATCTCTCCTTGACATTTAGGTTGCCAAAATCGACACCATGACAACTAGTGTAAACTTACGCTCACTAATGGAAGCCAACAAGTTGACTGGGCCAAATTTCTTAGACTAGCTTAGGAATTTAAGAATAGTTCTCAAATCAAAAAAAATAGGCTACTCAGATGAACCACTTCTCAATCCCCCTACTATTGATGTTTCTGATAGGGGTCAGAAGGTATATAGAAAGCATCTTGATGATAGTGAGATGGCTTGCTACGTCATGCTAGCAACTATGTCACTAAAGTTACAAAAGAAACATGAGGCTATAGATGCTCATACCATAGTATATCGCCTAAGGGAGCTTTTTGATGAACAACAAGGTCCAAAAGGTTCGAGACCTTGAGATTGCTCTTCTGCTCTAAAATGGCTAAGGGGACATCTCTAGTGCAGTATGCATTAAAAATGAATAGCTACATTGAGAGATTGGACTCCTTACGTTTCCTGATGGATCATGTATTAAATATAGACTTAATTCTGACTAGTTTGACTGATAATTATTCACAATTTATACTTAACTATACGATTAACCAAATATCCACCACGATTCCTGAATTGATCAACTTGCTCAAAATAGTTGAACCATCTATCAGGAAGGATAGTAAGGTTATGATGCTGGTGGACTCTTCTAGTTTAAGGAAGAAGAACTAAAAGAACAAGAAGTCCACTAAGGGAGGATTGGCTAAGAAGAAAATTAAGGAGACTGCCCCTAAGGGAACATGTTTCCACTATAGCAAGGATGACCATTAGAAGAGGAGCTGTAAGGCCTATCTAAAGTCACTGAAGTAGAAGAGGACACTGGATGCCCCATCTTCTTCAGGTATGTTTGTTATTGATATTAATACTGTTTCTAATAATAACATATGGGTATTGGATACTAGATGTGGCTCACACATATGCATTGATATGTAGAGCCTCAGGAACGGTAGACAACTCAATAAGGGAGAGTCAAACCTACACAAGGTCAATGAATCAAAAGTTGCTACATTAGCAGTAGGAACTTATATATTGACACTCCCTAGTGGACTTGTAATAGAATTGGATGATTGTTTTTATGTACTTGTATTGACGAAGAATATTTTTTCAGTTTCTAGTTATAATAAAGCTAGTTTCCATTTAAATTTAATAACAATGGTTATTCTATTAGTTTGAATGGAATGCTTTATAATATGACTACATTATGCAATGTGATATACATATTAGATATGTCCAGTCAAGTTTTAAATATCAATAACAATAAAAGACAAAAATGACATATTGCGAAATCATCGTACTTATAGCATTGTCACCTCGGCTATATAAGTGAGAGATGCATGACTAAGTTGTACATGTGTGGTAGTTTAGGATCATTTGATTTTGAATTATATGACATCTGTGAATCTTGCTTATTAGGTAAGAAGACAAAGTTACCCTTTAAGGGAAAGCTGAACGAACTATTAGACTATTGGACTTAACATATTCAGATGTATGTGATTCGATATCCATACATGCCAAAGGTGGTTTCATATACTTCATTACCTTTATCAATGATTATTCACAATATGGGTATGTGTATCTTATGAGATACAAATATGAGGTTTTTGAAAAGTTTAAAGAATTCATAAATGAAGTAGAGAAACAACTGGGCAGAAGTATTAAAACACTTTGATCAGATCAAGGTGGTGAATACTTAAACCAAGAGTTTCTAAATTATCTCAAAGATAATGGGATAGTATTCCAGTGGACTCCACCTTACATGCTGTAACACAATGTTGTGGCAAAAAGGAGAAACCGAACCTTGTTGCACATGGTGAGGTCAATGATGGGCTTAGCAGATTTGTGAAAATCTTTTTAGGGATATGCATTTAAGACTATTGTTTATGTGTTAAACAAAGTTCCTTCAAAGTTAGTTGATGTTACTCCGCATGAGATGTGGACTAATAAGAAACCCTATCTTTCTCACATGAAAGATTAGGTTGTCCAACTTATATGAAGCGGATTTAGTCAAATAAGCTAGAAGTTAAATCTGACAAGTGTTTGTTTATAGGATATCCTAAAGAAACGATAGGATATCATTTCTATAGTATTTTAGAACAAAAAATATTTGTTTTAAAGTATACTGTCTTTTTAGAGAAAGAGTTTCTTCTAAACGAAGAAAGTGGGAGAAAAATTGAAATTGTCGAAGTTCAAGATGCTCAAATAGACACAAATCAACTACCTGAACCCGAGACTGTTATTTATAATAATGAAACAATAGTTCAACCTTCTAACACACAAGAAGTTCATACAAGAAGTTTGTAGGTAAAGTAGGATACATCGTATTCCATAGAGATATGGATTTTTCATAAGTGAACATAATGACATATTACTCATAGAAGACGATGAGCCTACTACTTATAAAGAAGTTCTGAAGAGTTCAGAATCTGTTAAATGGCTATAAGCATAAAATCTGAAATGGATTCCATGTATGAAAACCAAGTATAGACTTTGGTTGACCCACCCGAAAGGATACCACCCATAGGGTGAAATGAGTTTTCAAGAAGAAAACTGACACGGAGGGTAATGTACTTACCTATAAATCTAGGTTTATAGCTAAAGGTTATCATTAAAGACAAGGAGTTGACTATAGCGAAACATTTAACCTAGTAGCCATTCTTAAATCCATTAGGAAACTCCTGGCCATTGCTACTCATTATGATTATAAGATATGGAAAATGGATATGAAAATAGCTTTCCTTAATGGAAACCTAACTAAGGATGTGTACATGACACAACCCAATGGTTTCATATCTAAATATGGCGGAAAGGTATGCAAGCTTTAAACTTCCATTTATAGATTGAAGCAAGCATCCAGGAGTTTGCAATATTCTATTTCATGAGAACATCAAAGAGTTTGGTTTCTCAAAAAATCCAGATGAACGTTGTGTGTATAAAAAGGTTAGTAGGAATGTAATTGTATTCCTTATGTTGTATGTAGATGACATATTACTAATAAGAAATGATGTCTTAGCTTTACAATTAGTCAAGATTTGGTTGTCTAAGAATTTCTCTATGAAAGACCTTGGAGAAGCAACTTATACTTTGGGGATAAGAATCTATAGAGATAGATCTAAGAAGTTGCTTGGGCTTTCTCAGTCTACATACATAAACAAGATGCTAAAGAGATTTTGCTAGTTGTGCATTAGTGTGTGTTTTTCTAAGCATTCGGCATATGTTTCTTGTGTAATAGTTTATTATTGTTATATTTTGGGATTCATTTTGTATTTTTCATTTAGTTTGATCTTCTTTGTTCTTCTTTATATTTAATGTTAATTTAGGGTAAGAATTGATTATTTGTATGTAGGAATGGAAATTGAGCAACTTTGAGGTTGAGCTAGAGACCAAAAAAGGAGAAGAGAAGAGGAAGCATTTTGGTACAAGAACCTATGATCGTGGAAATCATGCCAATTCCTACGAACGATTGTGGGATGTTTAATCCAAGACCATAGTCAGTGATCACTTAATTTTTGGTTTTCTAGACTATATAAGAAAATAAACCACTATGGATGAAAGAGGACGTGATATACCTCTGTAAAAGAGCCTCCTTGAGTGAAAAATCTAGGTTTTAAGTCTTAACGAAGGTGTAGATTCAAGGATAATGAATCACAATTGGGAGAAGAGCTTACTAACACCGAAATTTCCAGATTTTGACAAAGAAGAGAAGGAGTTTTCTTTATTTAATTTTTTGTCGTTTTTATCTCTTCTAGTCATTGTGTGATGGATTATTTAATTGTTGGAGATGTTATAGACACCATGAGTGGCTAATTTATTTTTAGGGATTACTTTTGAACTATCTTATTAAACTCTTATTTTATTGATTTAAATGAAAGATGTCTTTGGAGAATGTTGGATATATTTACACTTTGCAATAGATTGAGAGATTAAGTAGGGTAATCTATGTAGGATTGTATAATGAGAGTTGGCATTTTGTAGACCTACATTCATCACGTTAATAGTGTAGGATCATCATGACCCATATACTTGCAGTTTTTGAGTGTAAAACTAGTAAACTATTAGGTTTAGCATGGAACAGTCCAAGAGAGGTTATCTTCCTATGATGCATGGGATTACACTCTCGAAATCTATATGTCCAAAGACACAAGATGAGAGGACTCGCATGAATTTGATTCCTTATACTTTGGCTATAGGATCAATCATATATGCTATGTTATGTATGAGGCCTGATGTATCTTATACTATAAGTGTTACATGTAGATACCAGTTGTATCTTGGTGAGGATCATTGAGTGGCTATCAAGAATATCCATTTGTACTTGAGAAGAACTAAGGATGTGTTTTTAGTATATAGAGAAGGATATCTTATTGTGAGTTGGTATACAGATGCTAGTTTCCAATCCAACAAGGATGACTCCAGATCCCAGTCAGGATATATTTTCATACTGAATGGTTGAGCAGTCAGTTGGAAGATTTCTAAACAAGAGACAACTGTAGATTCAACAACTGAAGCAGAGTACAATACCACTTCAGAAGCAGCAAAGGAAGCAGTTTGGATCAAGAAATTCATCATGGAACTTGGATTAGTGCCCGGGATTTTTGACCTAATATTGTTGTATTATGATAATAATGGTGCCATAGCGCAAGCAAATGAACCAAGGTCTCATCAGAAATCCAAACATGTACTCAGACGGTATAAATTTATTAAAGAAATCATTGGTAGAAAAGATGTCAAGATAGAAAGAGTGTCCACTGGTCATAATATTATTGATCCTTTAACTAAGCTGATTCCCCAAAGAGATATGATTATCAGAATCATATACTTGACTATGGTATTAGATACAAAGACGACTGACTTTAGTGCAAGTGGGAGGTTGTTACAGAACTGCTTTAAAGGTAATACCTTTAGCACTTATTTTACAAATCTTTATGATTAATAAATAGGAATTTTCATTAATTTGAAATATATATATATATATATTCATCTTCTTCATGAATTAATAATGATCTTAAATCGAATCAATGAAGTCCTTAATACAATACATAGCATGAAAGAAATCATGATAAGATCATGATAATAAGATTCCTATCATTTGTAATTATATTAGTATCTAAATTATCCTTCGTTATAGGATTAATGAGACGGGACATTATTAATCTAGACACACTAGCATATGTTATACTCCTTTATTGGATCAAGCAGTAGATCTCATAAACTGTAAGCATGAGTTGTTTAATGTTAACATGTAGATGCTTCTAAGAGTATTAAGTAAATTGGATGACTTGTTATAAGAAAATCACACGAATAATCTATTCTAGTGTCAATGATAGTCTCATCATAACAATGGTGCAAATATTCCTAGACTTGAGGTGCGTATGGATATCTTAGATATTGATCCTGCACTATGATTGCGTTCCTCGTTGCCTCTCAGAGGTTGCTCAGAAGGTGGTGATTGGGTATAACTTGAGGTATTCGAAGGTAATTGAATAGCCAATAAAGGATTCACCAGCCCTGGTAGAAGGAGATGATACCTATGACCTCTTGTCAAGGTTGTTACTCAGGAATTTCTGGCCAAAGTGGAAATGTCATAAAGATAGTCTTTAGTGACTTATCCAATTAAGTAATGAGCCTTAGGAACAAAAACTAACATCACTTATGTTAGGTATGTTATAGTCAGTCTAGTGGAAGTTAACACTTTAACCATACTCTGAAACAAATGGGGTATAGATGGTGAAAGGATGAATTGCATGAGAACATGGTCTATAGAAGGGTTCGTAGTCAAACCACTGACTTTCTAATTAATTGGGGGTCACGATGCATTTCTAGAGACCTCTCATAACTTTATTGAATGAAATGTTAATTCAAGTGGTCAATATAACAGGGAACCTAATAGGTCACATGCATTGGAGATGGGAAGAATGAGTAAAATGGTTTTAGATGGGGATCCAAGATATGAGAGATACATGACTAAGCTACACAAGTGTGGAAGTTTAGGGTCATTTGATTGTGAATTTAAGGTAGCTTCCATTTTAATCAACTCTTCTCCCAACTCAAAACCATTAGTGGCTTTTGATTCTAGGTGCTCAATCAAAACTATCGCTAATTGATCCTTGCAACACAATTTAAACATTTCCTGCAGCAGAGGATTAATCACATCAACAGACAAAATGGAATGGTCATCCTAAGGATGTTTCAATGCATAAAATTTTTTAAAACGAATGACTTCCCCATCTAATTCCATCATAAGGGTGCCCGCACAAACATTTATCTCGGTCTGAGTCATTTTAAGAAATGGCCTCGCAAGCAAGATAGGTAGGGCATTGTATGAAGATTCATCATTCATATCAACTACATAAAAGTCCACGTAAAATACCAACTTATTTATTTTCATTAACACATTCTCATCTATACCATCAGGGTAAAGGTTAGTGCAATTGACTAATTGTATGTTAACACTTTTTTCTTTTAAAGGGCCTAGATTTAAGGAATAATAAATTAAAAGAGGCATAACATTAATTGAAGCTCCTAAATCTAACATAGCTCTATTGATCTCGGTGTTACCAATTTTACAGGGAATAGTGAGCAAACCTATATCTCGACATTTCGAAGGTTTCTTCTTTTTAAAGACAGCAAAAACATTCTTACCATCATCACCTTTCAGCTTTCTTTTCTTGATACACAATTCTATAAGGAATTCTACATACCTAGGTACTTACTTGATTACCTAAATTTGAGGAAGAGGCTTGTGGTCTTGGTTGTAATTATTGAGCTTCTAGTGGCCTGTTATGGAAGTGATTATGTTACTTGTTTCCCTTATAACTCAAGTTATGATGATCTCTCCAACCTGGTTATACATATAGGAATACGGGTTCTGAAAATTTCCTCTTGCAGCATTTACATATTCCATGCTTCCCTCTTGTAACATTGGGCACCCATTAATCGAATGGTTTGTAATTGCACATATTTTGCACACTTTTACCTATGCCTATCCAACTACATGTTTTCTAACAAAAGATATTAGCTCATCTAAACAATATTTGATGGATAAAGTACTTACATCATTTACATGGTGAACATCATTGAGAATGTCGAATTGTTAGGTATTAGTGGCTATGTGCTTAATTAAAATCCTGGCTTCTATGGAAGTCTTCTCACACAATGCCTGAGCTAAACTTCTCTCTATAGGCAGTAATCCTTCATAGAAATACTGGATAAGAAGTTGCTCTATAATGATATGGTTTGGGCAAGTAGCACGTAGTTTCTTGGAGCGTTCCCAGTACTCGTAAAGGGACTCGTATTTGTGTTGCTTTATCCCACACATTTCCTTTCTTATATTGACTATTTTCGATACTAAAAAATATTTCTCCAAAAATGGCCTCTTTATCTCAATTCATGTATTGACGCTTCCAGCAGGTAGATCAAATAATAAATCCTTTATTGTTTCTTTCAGTGAGAATGGGAAAGCCCTTAATATGATTTGCTCGTATGTCACCCTTGGAGGCTTCATACTTAGACATACTACATCGAGCCACTTGAGATGCTTATGAGCATCCTTATCTGCAAAAACATGAAAATTTGGTAACAAATGAATTAATCCAAACTTAAATGTTCAGTAAAATTAGGAAATGTAATACATACGGTCCTTTGGGTTTAGTCTGGTATAGCTAACTCCCTTTAATATTCTTGGATTTTCCATTGTTTCTTCAAATTCAAGCTTTAGTTCTACTTCCGAAGTTGTTCTTGCTTCCATTCATAATCTTATAATTGTATAGGTTTTTTATGATGAAATCTTGTTAATACCATACACCAAAACTAGCAAACATGAAAAAATTAAGAAAAACTGTAAAAACTAATTGTAAACAAATATATACACCTAACGCCAATTAAAGTCAAAAATAAAAACTAAAGCATCACAATCCCTAGTAATGAAGTCAAACTTATTGATGCATGTCGAATGCATCATAAAATAAACCTAACTTTGCACACTAAGATTTATAATCGCAGTAAGTAAGGATCGTATCCATAGAGAGTTTTTGTTTAACTTTTGTGATAAAAATAGTTGATGCTAATATAAGGGGGTTTGGGTCGATACAATTAAGGAAACAAAGTAAAAGTGAATCAATGAAAGCAATTAAATTCAAATAGTCAAAAATGATAAAAGTGATGAATATGTTTACAATCCCGTTCTCTGATCAATCTTAGCCTATACATAATTAAACATATTTCATTGTTATAATGTTTTCACACCTCTCTTAGAACTATTGATCGTAGAATAATAACAAGCCCTATTAATCTCGTTTTTTCCTTAGGTTGTGTTTAATTAAAAAAAGCTTTTTAATTAATCCTAACTATCAAACACCCTATAATAAGTTCTCTAGATTTAATTCGACAGGCGCATTACTAATAAGGAAAATAAACCAATCTAGGCAGTAACCATATGAGTTTCGATTATCTAACCTATGCCACATTGTTCCTAGTGATTCAAGGTAATTAGTATATTGAAGATTCGAGCAATGCGTTTACATAAAAACAATCCAATGAACACATTCAAATCATCTTTACAACACCCAAATCAATAGACCTAGAACATTGATAACAATCCATAAAGAGAGGGATTCAACATTACACAATGAAAAGATATACTTAACGTTGATCCTAGGCATTGATTTTACCTCTGAATGGGAATAGGGAAGCTTAACCCTCTATAGGTCTTGAATGTAACATCCCGTTTCCAGAGAACGGGTCGGACCAAAGAAACGGGTCCAGGTGTGGTAAATTACCACATCTCATGC
>JAOQML010000006.1:29326964-29343105 GCA_027568935.1 Erythroxylum urbanii | reverse complement strand
ATTTCATAAGATATGATTAGAGTAAAAAAATTGTATAGTATAATATATTGAGAGTCTATTTTGCAATTTTATAAAATTTAGGAACTATTTTATAAAATTTAAAAATTATCCGAAATGGTTTCCAGTATTGACCAATAGTAGTATCGTGTCGTATCATAACTAAATCCGAATAGTAGTATCGTGTCGTATCATAACTAAATCCGGTAGCAAGTTTGATATGATAGTTGTAATATTGTGTCCTGCAAATCATATCAACTTTTATGTTAGATTGACATTTCAGCACAGGGTCCCACCTCTACCATGTTAGCTATCACATCATCCCCTTATGTCAACACCTTACATCATCACTAGTTAAGCTGAGATCAGATTTCTGTACCAGTTATGTGTTCCTATCATGTTTCATTAAATCTCATCCACACATTTACGTGGACTCTATATAAATGTGTGAATGAGATTTAATGAAATAAGGATAGGACATAGTAAGTGAAACAGAGGATTCGATGGGAGTTAAGCTAGTTCAGTCCATACTTGTTAACTAAACTTTGAATTGTTGATTCAACTATTTGCTTACTGATTTTTTTGTTAAGTCAAACCAATTCCTAAGATTTTTAGGTATTACAAACTCATTTTTAGGTCATTTTAGTCAAATTTTAACTTTATAGATACGTTTTTTTTATTTTTTTGTGTTTTTCAAGATTTATGGTTAAGGATTTTTCTCATGTGTACACCATGGATACTTTTGATTTAGTTGGCTTTTGGAGACTCTAGTGTTACTACTCTCCTCTTGTCATCTTTCTGACCTAGACTTGAATCTTTAGTTTCTAGTCATTCTTTGGGTCATATCAAAACCAGAAATTTTGATGGACTTTCTAAGAATCATAATTTACGTTTTATTGGTAGTGATTATATTTCTTTGACACCATTTGATTTGATTTATTTTGATATTTAGGAAATACTCCTTATGACAATATAAGAGATTTGAGATACTATATAATCTTTATTCATAATTTCATTAGATACATATGTATTTACCTCTTATGTATAAGTTTGAACTATTTTCCATTTATTCTCACTTTACAAACGTGGCTCAAACTCAAATTTCTTGCAAAATCAAATTTTATGCATTAATAATTCCATAGAATATAAAGAAAAATCTTTCACTCATTTTCTTGATTAACAAGGAACTGTAGGTACCTTTTAACAAAACGGTAGGGATGAAAATAAAGTGTCAACCTTATTATGTAGACATAGCGCTCACAAAATCATAAATACTAGATGGAAAAGACTAGATGAATCAGGCACCTTTGTGATAAATAAAGCTAGATTGGTAGTTGAAGGGTATAATTAAAAGGAGGCATATATTTTGAGGAAACTTTTACACAGTAGCTAGATTATAAGTGATTAGATTATTAGTTGCATTTGCATCTTATATGAATTTCAAATTGTTTCAAGTGGATGTTTAAAATACATTTTAAAATGGTTTTATTCATGATCAAGTTTATGCTAATCAACTGCCCAAATTTGAAATAATAATTATGTTTTTATGTTTAGTTCATTTTCTTATAGGTGACTGAATGTGAGGAATAAACATAAGATTCAACGCAACTTTCTCCATAATTTTCCAATTGATGACATTTCAGATCCATTTGAAAGAAAAGTAGATAGACAACAATTTTATATAAGAATTAGGGAGCTAATTTTAACTCAAAGAGGTTCAAAATAGAGAAGTTAAAGGAAAACGAACAACAAGCACTGAACTTGGGAGCATAACATAAGTTTGTCTTTCAGAATGTTCTTAAAAGATGAGATATAGTACCAAACCCATATCGAATATGAAATATGATTAGTGCTAAAATCATCCTTATTTTATAGAGAGAAATAGTTTAAAATTGATACAAATGATAAAGCATATCAGACATTGAATAGAGACAAGTGAAGAGCAAAAGAAGCAAAATAAGACTAATGTCAATCCTTGATCTATAATAGGCACTAACTCTCAAACTTAATTTCAATGATGTAAAAATTAGACCAGACCGGCCAGTTTAATCTAGTTAAGTGCAAACTTGGTTTTCGGTTCAATTTTTACTTTTGACCGTTGTGAATGAAAACTGGCCAATTAAATAATAAATTGACAAGTTTTCTCTGAATCGTGAAGAATCCAGTTGTGTCTTATCTGGTTTTCTCTAAATCGTGAAGAACTGGTTTTGTCTTCGTCTTCACTGACGCCTAAATACTATATTAGAATAAAAAGATGAGAGCTTTACGTGATTGGCACATAAAACATTGCTTAATTTATGTTATTATGAGATTCTTTAAGTTTAAATAACTCATAATTCTATTTTTTGTAATCCAAACAATAGATAGTTGTATTAGACAATGTTTTAAAAATTAGACCAGATATTGAACCGGTCAAAGAAAAGGTTTAAGGTTTAAAGGTTTAACTGGTATTACACTGCTATATAATAAATAAAAAGTAAAAATTATAAGAATAAGTAAAAATAAATATTTTATTGAAATAAAAAATACATTAATGTCTATTATTATATAATGAACTAACAATAAATCAAATTTAATAATTAAAATTAAATTTGAGTTTAATATAAAACTTGAAATAACAATAAAAGTTAAATTTGTATTCTTGAAGGGAGTTGGTCTCATCATTGTGAAAAGTTCCAATTTCTCCAATGCTATCTAAAGATTCTTAAACTATGTTTTAATCTAAATTATTTGCATCAACTTCACATCCAAATAATAATAATTTTTTTAGAAAAATCCTTTCTTTTAGATTTTAGATAAAAAATATTGTTAAAATATATATGACATACATTACAAAAAAAAATTGGTTTTAGTGACAGAAATTACTAATGGAAAATACTAATAATTCGTCGGAAAATAAATTTAACGATGAAAATTATCGACGGAAAAGGTCATTGGAGAAACTACCGTAGGTAAAATTCAACGATGGATATTGTAAATCCATTGCTAAATTTACCGACGGAATAATAGTTTCTGTAGGTAAATTTATCGACGAAATTAAAATTTATGTTGCTAAAATTAACCGATGGAATTACAATTTTCGTTGTTAAAATTACCTACGAATATTGTAAATTTGTCGCTAAATTTCCTAACAAATTTACAATATTCTGTAGGTAAAGATAGCAACAGATTCACTAAATCCATTGCTAAATTTAATAACGTAAAGATATTTTCCATAGGTAAATTACCTTCAGAATGCTATAGTTCATAGGTAAATTACCGACATAATTGCAATATCCGTAGGTAATTTTAGCGATAGATAAACAATTTCCGTCACCGAATTTACCTACCGGTTACAATCTTCCATCGGTAATTTACCTACAGAAGCTACTTTCTGTTGATAATTTACCTACAGAATATAACATTCCGTTAGTAATTTACCTATGATATTTTCAGCTACCACTTCTCACTTCTCACTTCCCACCTGAATTTTCTGTTGTTAATTTATTGATTTTTTCTACATTTAATTTCTCTAAATAATGTAATCTTGATTGATACTATATTGTAAAAATTATGTTGATTGATAATATAATATAAAAATTATAATGTACAACAATAAGTATCTTGAAAATAACTGTAAATTAAGTATTCATGCAAAAGTTTAAGAGTAACAAAACATCAAATACATTCATTTAAATACTGAAGTATTATAAATCTAAGCTATGCAGTTGGTGAAGGCAGATGATCTGACTATTGCGATGAGGTGCTGCCCCTCCTCTTTAGCTAATCCAACTAATTACGGAACTGGGCTACATACTCTATTGGTTTTTACAACTAAGTTGCCAACTGATCTATTGTGATCTCAAGCTAAATGACTCTCTCATTGGATGCGGACCGCCTACCAGATCCAGCTATATTAGATGTGGAGGATTGCAAATAGCATGTGTTTGCAAATAAACCTAAGCCAAAAATTCTTCCATAGTGGTCCGTACCACCAACTTCATCAATATATGTTTGACTCTGATCAATAGTTTCAAAGTCATGTCATTATAATTGTTTGTGTTAATAAATGATAATTTTTAAGAATAAATATTAAAGAATATATTTTACATAAATCAAGTTATCTATGTTGGGTGTTGATGAAGGTCACACCATCATGCTTCTTAGTCTGGGTGTGCAAAAATAGCTGATGTAGTATAAACTTCTTCCCTTTATACTTTTCCTACTTTAGAATAAAATGTTATAAGTGAACAACAATTTTCAAAAATTTCGACAGAGTTTTGTCTATTTTTATGATATTTACCCCTATTAAACCAAAAATTTTCTCAACAACATAACCATTTATAGCATCAGACATTTATAACATTATCATTCTCCATAATACATATATATTTTTATTGTAAATTTCATACATCAAATTACATTGAAATCAAATTTCATATATCAAAGTACGGAAATCAGAATATAAGTGTAAAGTTTAGATACTTACAAGTTTCTTTGCATGCTCTTAGTAGGTCGTAGATCCTCTAGTGTGTACGGATAGACTCTCTTCCTTTGGTCCTCCATATCTGTTTTCAAAATTACGCTCTAAAATAGAGATTGCCTCGAGTGTTGCCCAATATTGGTGCCAACAACTCCACATTTCTTCAGATATGTAAGGAGGTCGTGCACTATTCTTGTGTATTAAACTAAGAAAGTCTCCATATTGTGTATAGGCTCGCCTATCCTATACATTATAAATGACAACATAAAATTTTGAATCGTTAAAAAAAATTTTAAAAAGAAAAAGATACTATAAGTACTTATAAACAACTATATTTATCTAATTAATGTATAAAATTAGATAAATAAAAAAGATTAAAGAATTTATTTTTTGTACCCGAAACTCTTGATAATAAAAATCCTTTATCTCATGAGAGATATTCTTCCCTACATAATCCTCCAGTTCTATTATCTCCTTAAACTTGGATGAGATATTTCTAGAGTATGTTCTAGATGGAACCAAACTAATATATAAGCTAATTTAGATCATTTTCAAATTAAAACCTATAAATTCAGTATAAACATGGGGTGTCATCATGTATTACAAAATGTTTAGAATTTCATTCACAGATCGTTGACAATTGTGATGTAAATTCTTCCATCAACTTCTTTAGCTCTAGGTTGGAGGCCGCCTCTTTCATCCGCAGCATTTACCCTAATATCTCTATTGGTATAGATCTAGATTCTGGTTTGGGAGTAGGGTTGTTGGATGGTGTAACAGTAGGGCTGCTAGATGGTACAGAGATTGCAGATGGGGAAGGTGATATCTGGATGTGCACTAGCTGAATGTGCAACACATGATTCTGTAGCATCTGCAGAATGTGATGATTTACCTATACATGCACTGGCTCCTCAAAATGGTGGTAACCTGATGATTGACCTCAACATTTCTTGTTTTCTCTTATGTGGCATATTTTTAACTTGAAATTCACATTTTATTGATTATTACATTAATAGAACAATATAAATTAAATATAACAATATATTGTTGATGTAATAATAAATTTATTCATATAATATTCTATTACTTACACAAGTTAATCGCTATCATCACTTAATTGTAAATCAAAATCAAAATCATTTTCTTTTTCTGAAGAATTAGAATGAAAATCAGGCTCCTCTTCAAATCTTTTACCCTCTATAGATTCATCATCCTCTCCAGATGAAATTTCAACATATTCATTATTTGGATCGTTCAAAGGTTCATTCTCGTCATATGTTACACATGCATTTATTTCATGAACATCTTCTTGAAGCACTTCACTTTCGATTCTCTTATTTTCTCCTTTTTGATGTAATTAAAAAAAACCTATAAGTTTTACTTTGCAAACAGACAACCAATATAACACCCACATACCCCCTGGAAGGATACGTAGATGCTACAAACAATATAGTCAAAATAAACTAAAACATACCAAACGTATTTTCAGAAACTCAAGGAACAACATTTCATTCATTATTGATTGGATCACATTCATAACATAATTTATACATGATACTTATTATATACAAGCCTCAAATTCAAAACCAAATTGTATTAAAGTTATTACAAACCATTTACATTAAAATACAAGACATTAACTACATCACAAAAACAAACTCAAATGTACATCTTAAAAAACAAAACACATATTTCTTTGCCCATTGTAGTTGTCTTTGTTCTAGTCTTTAAACTTTCTTTTCAGAACCTACACGGAGGCAAAACCACCGTGCTAAGCATAAAGCTTAGTGGGGAATAACTAAACAAAATATGAGTTGCGAATGTTTTCTAACAATCGTCTAACATTCACATATACATAATCAGATCACATTTCAAACAATCTTTAATTGTGAATATAAAAATGCAATCTAATCAATAAATAACTCATAACAAAATATGCCAAATCAAAACAGGTTATATTTGTTTCAGAGCAAAACTTACAAGTATCAGAACATAATATCCAAGTTTCAGAACTGAACTATAAAGTACCAGAACTGAACTTGCCTGTATATTATATCATAATAGAATTTAGTTATTTCAAAACAGAGATTAATTATATCAGAACTGAGCATGTAACAAAATACAAAACAAATTAGCATGCTAATCCTTTTTACAGAAGGGGTAACGGGATTAGAATAGAAGATACCACATTTGGTATCTGAAACAGAAGAGACTTAAGTCTCTGAAATAGAAGACACAAAAGTGTCTAAAATTAGAAGGCACTGGAGTGCCTAGTACAGAAGACACCTTAGTGTCTAGTTATAGAAGACAACTTAGTGTCTAATTATAGAAGCAGCTGCTAACCCTTCTAAGCATGCCTATTTACCCACGACTAGGACTCAGCAGTTTTAAAACAAACCATTTCAAATTTCAGAATTTTATGCAAAAGATGAAGAACATCTTATGTTTTTATTCTATTTTGCTCCAAATGACCTTATTCATTGACATTTGATCAAATATAACATACCTTAGAAATACAAATATGTGCAATTATGCATCTCACATTATGAATATGCACACAATTAGAAAGTACTTCCAATATAACCCTAACTATCAAACTCCTCAGACAACTAATAGTCCGAAATTGTCACAATATTATCACAGAAATTTCCAATTCACATACATCCATATTCAATTCATAATACATAAGCCTTTGGAACTCATTCATTCATGATCACATCAAGCAATTTAACATTATACACCATACATCCTTTACAATATCATCTCAATTAATCATGCCTAATTAAATTGTCTATTACTCAGTTAACCTTATACGGTCATCAATTACACAAAATTTCTTTTTTTTTTTCAATTTCCCAACCATTTCCCACAATTGTGGAATAAGGGACTCGAAACCTCCAAACAACTGTTTTCATAGGATAGGTTTTGGATCAGTTTGTGTGACAATTTTGACATAGAAACTAAGGTTTCTAGGAATAAGTTCTTCTAAATAATAGTTCCTCTATGTCTTAAGTTTCTATATCACTAACAATCAGACCATTTAGACTTCTAAATCATGAGATATAAGCAAAATATCACAAGCTGCTCAAAAGTAGGGGCAACATCAGGTCACCTTTTTCGATCTAAATTTACAAGGTCATAGAACCAGAATTAACTCAGAGTCTCTTCTAGAGAAATTTAACTCTATGTCTTAGGATTCATATGAAATTAAAATCACACAAGTTGGGTGTCGTTAGACTAAGGTTTGACTCAAACAATATGACTGGCTCAAATAAACCCTAGACAGAATTTCACTACACAATGTTCTCTTGTCATCTTCAACCAATTTTATCCAAGATAACACCAAAATAACAACAAAGCAATATCCCAGAAACAATTCCACATCCAAATGAATCTTTATATCCATTCAATCATACACAAATACAGAAATCAACTAAGTGAAATCCCAAACCTTTAGATTGACAAAGTAGTTCTTCTAATGCTTTTCCTTCCCTTTCTCTTTGGTTTTGCTTGAATCACCGAGTGAAAAATGATGGGACGGAGAAGATGGAATGGAGAGGAGAAAAACATGAAGATAAGCCATCAAATTTCTTTCATCTCTCTTCTTTATATGCCTTTTCATGAATGTTCTAGTCTTAGACACATGTTTCAATCTCATTGGTCCATATGTCACAATCCTATTGGACCATATGTTACAATCCCATTGGAACACATGTTACAATTATATTGGACCATGTGTTGCAATAATATGGTACCATGTGTTACAATCCTATTGGATCATGTATTATAATTCTATTGAACCATGTGTTACGATTCCATTGGACACACATGCTTTAATCTTATTGGTCCATGAGTTAACTTTAGGAAAATTGCATATTGGTCTTTCTTCTTCCTTTAATTCCCACATTTGCCTATGATCTTATCAATTAATTTCATTCCCCTATGTATTAATTTTCCAATGACATAAATTTCATGGAATTTGGTTAATTATATCGGGAGTTATACCCCAAAAATCACAGGCTATTTGTAAACAAGGGCAGCAACCAGAACTCAATTTCAAACCAGAATTCAAAAATCTTAGAGGTAGAATCAGATTTATTTTCCTTCATGAAAGTTGTAGATAAATGTATCTATTTTCATCTGAATTTAAAAGCATACCATTTTGACGTCTACAGGTCAAGACATGCCTGAACTACCAAAGTCTGTTCAGTAGTCAAACCAGAATTATCATATAACCATCATTTTTCCATCATTCAATTCTCATCATCTTAACACATATTCATGCCAATTCAAATCTCATAACACTTCTATTAATACATACTATCAAGTTCAGAAATCCCTCACATGTTTAATTTCGAATTCCAACTCCAAAGAATAAGCCAATCATACGTGTATTGTCATAAATATGTAACATTTCATCTAGGGTATATTTTGGGGCCTTATAACCAATTTGACTTATCTCATCTTAAGTTAGGAAAAGGGACGTAATACACATGGGTTGCTTCCATCACCAACACAAAAGGTTAAAATTGTCTAAATATTCTTCGCTAGTTGATTTCAACTAAATTGTATTGGTTGTGAACTTTTGTTTCAACATTAGGATTTGGATCAAACCATTCACACTTAAATATCACACTCTGTTTTATTGGTAATGCAAGGTACTCAATTTCAAGTATCTCAATAATTTTACCATAGTAATCCATCAATTTTCCATGTATGCAAACCCTATTATTTACTGTTTCCATACTATGACCATGATATTCTGTATGAAATTTATATCCATTAACAAAATGCACCAGATATGATTTAACAATTTGTAATGATCCTTTGGCAAGATCAGATATAAACTTGTTCTCTATTGGATTTTTTGAGGCCTACATCAAACAAAAATATCATATTAAATAGTATAATATTATTTAAACACTTTGATGTGATAATTCAACCATTTCAATTATTGCAAGTAAAAACTTACACATTTCTCGAAACATTGAGTAAAGCGTCTTTCAACTTTTTTATTCATATCATCCTATGTTTTTTTGGGCATTAGCTCACGTAACCATTGACAGGCGCCTATCATGCAATGACTAGGAGGCCTGCCCAGCACTCCATGATGGTCTTCCAATTGATATCTGATCTAGTTGGAAAGTTCCCATGGAGTTAAGTGTATTGCCCTTTTTACCAAAAAAGTCTTAACTTAACATTAAAAAGATATAAGTAGTGGACTTTTTTAAAATAAATTTTTATTAAAAATTTCAACAACACAACAACTGTATTTTGACCTACCTAAAATTTTTAAAAGCCCTGTAAAAGTGCAAAACACTTCTATAATCATCTCAAAATCCCCACTACAAATTTTGGACTTTAAGTCCATTCACAAGCAATCTCAACAATCACTTCCATAATCTTAAAAATAAACTCAGATATATTCATGCGTTTAACTTTAAAACATCATATACATGTGTTCTTTACATAACATATAGTCCAAAACATATTCATAAAGATGAAAATGTTCTAAAAAATATTTACAAGGCAAAGATGCCTATATAGAAACACGTGACAAAGTTGACTAGTCGTGAGATGGAGTCTCTGCTACTAAAGCCCTTGATCATGCACCTAGAAGGTTTCATTTAAAAACAAAAAAGAGAGTGTGAGCTAAAGGATCTCAATGAGTGCTATAATTTCTATTCAAATCATATTTAATTATTTAAATCTCCCTAAAACAAATTCATCTCAATTTGCATAATTCAATATTTAATATAAAACATATATGCTTCTTGAAATCAAGTTTCTCAAATCGATTTTGAACTAAATAGTGGCAGAATTAAAAAATGTAATGAATTTCTCACACGACATAGTCTATCACTAACTTCTTTGCCATATGTTACCCTCATATATAAAGTCATAGAGCTAGTTCTAGATCGTTTACCCACGACTGATTAATCACTAGTGATGGAACTAATTCTACTTCACTTACCCGCACTAGGATAACCATTATACATCAGTAGTTACGAATTTGATTCTGCATCGCTTACCCGTAACTGGTCAACTACTAGTTACGGAGCTAGTTCTACATTGTACTAGGTTAATCACTATATACCGGTAGCTATGGAGCTGGTTCTACATCGCTTACCTACAACTGGTCAATCACTAGTTAGGAAGTTGGTTCTACATCACTTACCCATACTAGGTTAACCATTAGACATCAGTATATTAATATGTATAAAACTTATCTGGTATACCATAGGCTAAAAACCATTTCCTTTTTATCAACCAATAACACCACCTCAATATAAACTCAAATCATATAAGATTTAACTTTCAAACTTCAATTCATATATTGCTAAAAACATTAAATTGTACTAGCAATATTCACTTATAATGCGTCACTCACATAAAACCCATAATCCATATTCACTTCACAATAGAATAGAAATCATTTTCATAAAATACATTTAAAATGCACTCACCATTAAGCAACTTTATCGCTAATCACACTCACGCGTTTTATGCCTTTCCTTTACCTACACGAGTGCATTTCGCTTAGGCATTTATTTCCAAATTTGGAAATAAGACATTAACATTATAAATTCAGTTTAATCGAAGTCGAGATTAGTATTTGATTGCATAACATGGACGTTAATCATATTTCTGTTTACTATTGAAAGCTAACCTATTGTTTTCCATTTCCAATTCTAACTTCAAAAATCACTTAAAATCATATTTTTACCATTCTAACTTATCAATTTCATCAAAACACTATCTCACTCAATTTTATTCACCACATCATGATGATATATGATGTGTCACAGATATGGCCTATGTCTAGAAGCTATACCTCCAATTGTTCCTTACTTTTCACATAGCAAACGTTCAAATTAGGCTTTGAGGTATTCTATACATTCATTCCCCTATGTCTCTTGTTTCCATATCCTCAAAAATCAAACCATTTGAAGTTCTAATTCAAGAAACATGCACAAAGCATCACAAGCTGCTCCAATATAGGGGCAGCATCAGATCACCGTTTTTAATCTCAAATTCCAATATGATTTACCTAGAACTAAGTCAGGGTTTCTTCTAGGAATTTATAGTATATGTCTTAGGTTTCATATCCAATTAGAATCACCCAATTTGGAGGTCTATAGGCCAAGTTATAGTCAAAACAAGATGTTTGGTTCAAGTGATCCGAGAACCAAATACAAACATTCACTAAACATAATTCTCTCTTGTCATTATTTATCTTATATAAATCTTTCCCACTAAAAAGCCCCAAAACTAGAAATTTAGGTAAGGAAAACTTACCAATTTATATTCCAATCTCTTGGTATTTGATGAGTACCTCCATTTCATCAAAATCTCTCCAATTTATGCTCCAAAACCATGAAAAATTGTAACTGCATTCTTCTTCTCCCTCCTTGACCGAATGTCCCTTCTTCTCTCTTCTTTTCTCCTTTTTGTTTGGTCTCTCACACTTATGTTTAAATGAAGACAAAAGTCTTGCTTTATGCTTTTTAATGTTCATGTAATGATTCACCTTATTATTGGTTCCATTCTAATGACTCATTCTTCCACTAACACCATGTAAAATGACCAAATTACCTTTAATGACATGTAAAAAGACCAAATTGCCCTTTATTGAATTTAATTCATCAACTAACCGAATTACATTCCGAAAATATTCTACAACCATCTTACCATCGAATTGACCATGAAATACTCTAATTAGGGTACTTATTGATTGGATGCCTTAAAATTTTTTGAATGAGTTTAAAAACTTTAATACCCATTACTTCTAAAAAGGGCATTTTAGTCCTAAACTTTTGGAACTCCCAAAATCCATCCTATACAACTTATTTTCAATTAGTTTTAGTATCATTAAACTTTAATACTTATTCCGAATATTTTTCATTATTTCAAGGCTGGGTCCCGCAAAAATTTACTATTCATTCAAAAATACTATTCACCAAACATGAAAATTTTTATTCAATGAAAGGAAAGTTTCAGAGTTTTACAACCATTCCTCGTATAATATATAATCATTATTATGTATTTTAGTGTTGAACACCATTAATCTCAAAAAACTAAATATTCAATTTCAAAATTAACTTAAACTTACTGCACGAAAGGTTGAACCTTTTGGCAATTCAATCTTAAACTTACCGCATGAAAGGTTGAACCTTTTGGCAATTCAATAAAATGTAACTATGGGCAACCTCTATTTCTTCTTTAGTTAACATTCTTCTTATTAAACGTTCATATGTTCGTCTAGGATATGTGAAAATAGACAATTTACCATCAACATCACCTGTTTCTCCCCCATCGTTATTACGAGGAACGTTTCTTTCTCTTGTGTGCACATGTGGTTCAAAATAATGTGAACAAAATGTACTTGATTCCTCCACTAAATAAGCATTACATATTGAACCTTCAACTCTAGTGTCACTTTCTTTACATTGTTCTTCAAGCGATGCAAATACTTACATTACAAATAGGATTATTACAATTCTATGATTAAAACATGCTATAAGTTTTATATAAATATTAACTATAATTAGCTCTCAAATGGATACATCCATTGATATTGAACTAGACCAGTAAGTTTGGCCTCGTTTGCTAAATATACGGGTAGATACTCCATACAGTCAAAAAAGCTTGGAAGGAAAATCTCTTCTACTTTGCATAAGATAACTAGAATTTCCCTTTCTAGTTTTTCAATTTTAGCCAGCTTTATTTCAGATGATGTTAAGCTTTTAAAAAACAAGCTTAATTCTATTGTAACTTCCCAAAACTTATTCGGTATCAACTCCTAAAATGCAATTGAAATTAGCTTTTGGATAAACATATAGCAATCATGACTTTTCATCCTAAATAATTTGTACTTCCTCATGTCTACACACCTTTCCATGTTTGAAATATAACCATAGGGAAACTTTAGACTTTTCAACCATTCACACAAAATTTTCTTTTGTTTTTTGTCTAAAGTGTAATATGCTTTTGGATATTTACCCATGAGAAGATCTCTATCTAACTCATTCATTATATAAAAAAATTTCAAATCAGCTCATGATTTTGTATCCTTTATCCTCCCTTTAATGTTCATTATGGTGTTGAACAAATTATCAAAAATATTTTTTTTCAGAATGCATCACATCTATATTATAATGTATCAAATTAGTTTGCCAATACGACAAATCCCAAAAGATACTTCATTTTCTCCAACCAAAGTTTTTACTAATGCTTCTATTAACTTCTTCAGCTATAAGTTTTGTAACTTTTAGAAACCCTAATTCACCAATCTCCTGTAATATCTCTTCACTAACCTTGTAAGGGGGAGGAGGTGTTTGTGCCATCCTATTCTTAATGAACTTTTATTTATTGCATCTAAATGGATGATCTAGAAGAAGAAATTTCCTGTGGATGTCAAACCAAGATGTTTTAACCCCGTTAGGAAGATAAAATGCATCATAATCATTACCACAGTAAGGACAAGTCAATTTTCCTGCTATGCTCCATCCAGAGAATATAGCACACACAGGGAAATCACTAATAGTCCACATCAAAGCTGCTCTTAACAAAAACTTTCATTTAAGAGATATATAATATGTCTCAACACCAAGTTCCCAAAGATGATGCAATTCAAATACCAATGGTTGTAAGAATACATCAATTTTATACCCTGGATTTATATGCCATGGCACAATCACCATCAAGAACATATATGCCTCATTCATACACATCCATAGAGGAAAATTACAAGGAGTAATTATGATTAACCACGATGAATATTATTGCCTGGATTGACCAAAAGGTTCGAATATATCTGTCAATAATCCCAACCTAAATCTGTCGACAATCCAAACCTAACATTTCAACTTTCGGCTACAAACTCAGAATGGGTCTTATTAAAATGTTTCCATATGAGTACATCTGGAGGATGGCTCATTATTCCATTTTCCTATTCATGTTCATTATTCCATCTCATGTGAGATGTGGTAACATCATAGGCATATAGTCTTTGACGTTTCGAAGTTAGGGAGAAATAATATATCGGCTTTCAAGTTACTAATTTCTATTTCATAGTATGCTTTCTAGGTTTGAACCTAAATTGACCAAAAATTTGCACTCTTGTAATTCCACATCATCTCCTTAGAACAACATACATCCTAAATTACAACAATCAATGTTTTCAACTGGCAAACCACAACTCCTAATAAGTTTCTTCATATTTTATGATCAGGAGGCAATAATTCATTATACTAAGCAACAATTTTATCCAAATTTTGTTCAAAAATATGCCTTTTAGAATTTATGTTCAATATTTGAGCAATTGAAGATAATTAAGTCATGATCTCACAATTTGGCCATAATTTTTGGTCAGCTGATTTTAGTTAGTCAAAAATATTTTTCTGCATTTGGGTTTGGTTCTTCTTCAAATTTTTTTATATTTGTCTAAAAGGTATAACCAACTGCATCATAAGCCATTTGGGTGTAAGGATTTTCATTTGCACCCGCATTATTTGTTATAAACCAATCCCCTCTTCAAACCCATCCACATTTATTGACAAGTTTACTTCATTACCTTTGATGTGTTATAAATATTGTGTCCACTCAAAATAATTTGGAACAAAACATTTTCTTAAGAAATTGAGATTTACTTCATCAATAGGAAGAAAACGAATATGTTTTTACTTTTTACATAGACCTATGATTTTTGGACCATCCATATATGCAGGTTGAGAACATGCATAGTCAATAATAGCTTGAACTCCTTAAACAAACTCAGGATTAATGAAACCATTGGGTGTTAATTGTCTATACATCCAAGATGTATCAACATTGCTTATTTCTACAGAACTGTTATTTAAAAAAGTGATTTCATAGTTAGATGTACTAATCATTATTGTAGTATCCATATTAATCTTACATAACATTTAATCTTTACTTTACACATTAATAATAAAATAAGAAGAAAGCATTGTATTATAGCATATGCTTTGGGATGCTTGATCTTCATCGAGTCCCTAGAGTGATGGCTAGGGATAAATCTTTTCATCGTTAGATCCTTCATTTCCCTTAAGTTTTTACAAGTATGTGACCATTTCCCCTCCAAATTGAAACTAACCTATCCCACCATATGATTTCATAATTAAAAAATGCAATCATAACCAATTCCACCGTCAATGCTTTAGAGAACTTATAAAAATAAAAAATTAACTCCACCTTTCTCTCTCGATCTAATTAGTTTAAGGGCAACCTTAACTTATCATCAGCAAATACGTTCTCACTATCATCAAATTACAGATGTTAAAAGTGAAATGTTTTCCATTCTCTCAAGAGTTCTGACGTTTTCTTAACAAAACAAGTATGTTTAAGATTAACATCCAACAATCATTGCATAGTTACAATAATAAAACTGCAAAATTTAGCAGAAAAAGCACTAGGAATGTACAGTGACATTTTTGTAAGCATCAACTCAAAAAAATCAGAACTTGTGATTAACTAATGTAGACACACTTATATCTAAAACATACACTACAATATCTGTTCTAGTAAAGAAGCAGTTCTTATGTTAGGAAATAGAACACAGTTAAATAAGAAGATGGTTCTTAATGTAACATCCCGTTTCCAGAGAACGGGTCGGGCCAAAGAAACGGGTCCAGGTGTGGTAAATTACCACACCTCATG
>JAOQML010000006.1:29287077-29326864 GCA_027568935.1 Erythroxylum urbanii | reverse complement strand
CAAACAATTCATGTGCAACATTCACTTATCTACTATGCATGTGCATATGTGAATGCATGCATATGTCACTATTCACTATACACTAGGTGAGGGGATGTTACAGGTAAAGTGTATGAAAGAGGTAATACAAAAAGGGGAATCTTATGCCAACTCAAAAAAGTTCCAAAGGAAAAAGATAAAGAGCAAATAAAGTAAGAAAAATTAATTGATATATATTCCTTTGTCAGCCTACTTATTCATTTGTCTCCATTATAACCTTTTTTTTTTTTGGTTATATATATATATTTGATTAATGGAGATTGGATGATTTTCATTCTTATGGTAATTTTAATTTTTTAAGAAGACGCTAAGAGTAGCTCACTAAAAATATCAAACACTTATATGAATGAGTGATATCTTGTGATGACATATCAACTTAAAGTATTTAAACTTAATAAATGAGGTATAATAATGTTTACTTGGTATATTTTGTATGATAATCTACTTAAGAAGTATTATATGTTTTAGTCCCTGATGGTAGCCAAGAAGGGGGAGTGAATTGGATGTTTACAAATTTTAAAAAATATTTTCTTAGTGTGTTAATAAGCACTAATTATAAAAGATGAAAATATGACATCGAATATTAAAATTCAATAACACATTTAAGAAAAAAATAAACTTTGTACAATATTTTCTTGGTAAAGAGGAATCCTTTTCCAATCTTTCTTTATGATGAAGAGAAGCCTTAATGTCATTTGAAACATCCCCCAAAGTATAATATACAAAACTCCAATAAAAGCTTACAACTCAAAATATCTCACTTTATCTCTTAAATTTTTTTAAAGAGACTCACTTGTATAAATATAAGATAATGATACTTAAATGATTGATAAACACTTAAAAGTATGTGCATAAGACACCCCAAATACTTTTCAATGTAAGAACTAATAAAATATTTATTTATAAGGTTTTGCTACCTTGACTAGCTATTTAATTTAAAAACTAGCTAGTGCAATGACTAGTTATAAAGCACTAGTTGACCAGTGGAGCATATTGGTCGATCATTGTTCATCGAATGCATAGATCACTAATCATTGAGATATTGGTCGACCAATATAGCATAATGTTCAACCAATATTTCCTTAAAAGTGCATTGGTTAACCATATCATTATATAGGTTGACCAATGTTTCAACAAACGACTTTGTTAAAAGCTTATACTATATTGGTCGACCATTAACCTACATTGATCAACCAATTCTACCAAAAAAATGATTTAAATAGATTCAAATGCTTAAACTTGATTTGTTTAATGAAATTGTAATTAAAATAAATTCCAAAATGTTTCCTAAGTAGGGAACAAAAGATCAAGAGGCTTATCTTTAAAAATAAAAGCTTTTATACCTTTTGATAAACGAAAAGACTCATGTAACGAAGTAAGACGAAATGTTTATACATAAGCCTTTAATATTATTAAGATGAATAAATGGGATTATAATTAACATTACAAAATAAAGAATGATTGTCATATGTCTCAATCTCCTTTTTTTGTTCCTTCTTTACCTGATCTTCACTTGGAACGTTATAAACTTTAACTTTTCTTTATTATCTTCATAAATTATCTTCGTGAGTAATGGCTACATATTGTTCTTATATTGCTTATTATCAAAATAATAAACTTATTAGTAGTAATTATATTTTTTAATTAAAACATCGATTGGAACATTCATTGGTTCAATAGTCTCCTTTTTTATTTAATAATGACAGAACATTTATGATATTATAGAGCAATTAATAAAATTAAGTATACAAGTAACTGTTCATATTAAGACAATGATTAGCTCACCCTTATTTATCTATAAATCACAATTCAATATCAAGGAAAAAACAAATGCTTAATATCAAGTATAAAAGAAATATACTTATATGCAGATTAATTAACTTAAATATAAAATAAATTTAATCAAACATAAAATACTAGGTAAAGTATGAGAACTATGAAAATCACTCCTTCTGAATTTCATCACTCTCCTAAATCTAATATCACCAATCTTTCTCCCCCTTTTTGGAATCATAAAAAATAAATCAGTTATCTAGAAATACAAAATATAAAATGTCATGTATCAAGATAACTTGGATAAATTTGACCAAAATTGATAAACTTGCTTAAGAAAAAGTTTTAGTAAGCATTTAAAGTATCGAAACAATTATTTAAAACATAAAATTTTATTTAAACATCCCTAATTGTGTCTAATTTTGAAAAAATCCTTAATTTTGGTGTTGTGTCTAAGTTAAAAGTTTGATTAAAGCAAAAAAGGGGTAAGTTTTGCCAAAAAAAAGGGTTAAAGATTTAAAAGTATATTACATATTTCCAATATCCAACAATTGATTTTTAAAAAGGGTTTATAATTTTAGAAGTCTTAAAAATTTCAAAAAGATGATATGTCCAAGTGCGCAAAATTTTAAATTGAACAAAATCAAAGATGTATCGATGTAATTAAAATGAAACAATCTTGATTCTTTTTCAATTTGACAAAAGAATAATCAATTTGAGAAGATAACTCCAAATTGATAAAAGAATTAGGAATCCCTAAATTTGAAACCTAAGAATGACAAAATTTCATCATGATGCAATTAAACTTGATTCTTATGAAATAAAGGATGGTGTCTTTCAATGAAAAGGATGAGTAGGTTTTTAAAATACGTAAAAAAATAAGGTGGAAACTAAAATAACGGAGGAAGGCCTTAAAAATATGAAGACTATCCCACCATAAAGATCTATTAGTTGACTAGTATTTATGTGTAGTGGATAAAACTTATTGACTAAATAGGATACAAACTCACTGAAATGAAAAAAAGTTTTGACAAAAAAATCATGGTCTACTGCTACTGTAAATTGGATGACCATTGGGACCTTATAGTTGATCATTTATATAATTAATCTTCTTATAAATGCATTGGAAGGAACTTGTTCTTAGGTAAGGAGACATTTGGTTAACTAATGAAAGATATTGGTCTACCAATATGACCAATACGAGTAAGTGATTTACCAGAACTTCGGCTAAATGATGAACAAACTCATTGTATTTATGATTTTAGTTATTTTTTAAAACTTTGGTTGACCACACTATATTATTAGTTGACTAGTATGTCTTGAGGACTTGTAAATCAAATTCAAAACTCAAAGAAAAACATTAAACACTTAATAATTCATAAAAATATCAATCAAGGATAATAATAAGCATTAAAAATACTTCAATCATATATAATCATGCCTTATTCTCTGTTAATATCCTTATTCATTAATTTAGTAAAACTATGGCCCAATTAGTCTATGTGTATCAACATCTTTTAATTCCATAACCCTATTTGCACATAATCTCTAAATCTAGGGGATAATGTCCATACTATACTCCTAAAGTTTTTAAATTTGATGCTCTTAGATTTTGTAGTAACATTAGTTGATGTATTGGAAGACCAATATGCCTATTAGTTGACTAGTGTCTCAATATAGTGAATATGTGCATTCAATACACAATGATCAACCATAATGCTATACTAATTGACTAGTGCTCTGTAAATAGCCATTGTAATGGTTAGCTTTGAATTCTACTAGCAAATAAGGTCCCAAAACCCTATAATACATGTTTTATCATTATTTCTTATATCAAGAATTATTTAGGTATCTTTTACACACATTTCTAAGTATTTTTTCAATCATTTGTCATTGTCACATATTTGAGTGTAACATTAGTTGACGTATTGGAAGACCATTATGCTATACTATTCGACTAGTGTTTTTAAATAACCATTATAATGGTTATCTTTTGATTCTACTAGCAAATAAGGTCCCCAAACCCTATAATACTTGTTTTATCATTATTTCTTAAGAATTATTTAGGTATCTTTTACCAACATTTCTAAGTATTTTTCAATCATTTGATCATCATTGTCTCATATTTGTGTGAGTGAGCCACTTTAAAGTTATTAAGTGATAAAATAAGGTACTTTGAGTTATAAGATTTGATTAGGGCATTATATTATTATACTTAGAGGTATTTGAAGTTAGATTTAGGTTCCTTTTCATTGTATCTTTTTGGGAAAAGTTGTACAAAGATTATTCATTATCTTGAAAGAAGAATTATAATGGAATTCTATGAAAATTCTTTGGACTAGACGTAGGCAAGGGTTATTTATCAACCCATTATAAATCTGTTTGCATTTTTTTTCTTATCCTTTCTAAATTATTGTAAATTGTTTGATTGATTTATATTAAGCAATTTACTCTTCCTTATTTATATTGATTATTATTAATTGAGTATATTAGTTATAAAAGGTTTTTAAATTTATGGACACCCAATTTACCCCTCCTCTTAGGAACCATTAGGGACTAACAAGTAATATCAGAGTAACTCTATTAGGTTAGCATTTCTAATAAAATCTTATTGCAAATATCTTAATAGCATATTTAGGATCATCATCATCATCATTTAACTAAGAGGGAAAAAGTATTAGTAGAGCAATTTTCTTTGATGGGAACGAATACTTCTATTTGAGCACTAGGATGAGGTTTTTCTTAATGACATCTTTTTATTCCTATATAAACGAAAAGGTACCTAAATTAAAGGAAGAATGGGAACCTTAAGATAAGAGATTAATTTCCTTAGTTGGTAGGCTCATACACATCCTATTTTGTGTATTAGGAAGAAATATATTTAATAGAGTCTCCAAGTATAAAGTGACTTACAAAATTTAGCACACTATATAAGTTACACATAAGGAAACAAGTAAAATAAAGGAATGCAAAGTCAATATATTAACATATCATTCAGAATTATTTTAAATGACATATGATGAAAGCACATCTAGCAAGTACATTAGAATTGTTGATATTATTAATACTCTTAAAAGATCTTGGGAAGATTTATTCTAATATTAAAATGGTAAGAAAGTTGCTTAGATCACTTCCAAAGATGTAGGAAGCTAAGGTGACTACTTTATAAGAATTTAATGATCTAACCACATTATGAATGAAGGAACTTATTAGATCTCTTCTTACATGCAAAATAAAGCTCCAAGAGATACAAGAAGAAATAATTATTTCAAAAGAAAAAAATTTAATATTCAAATCCTCAAAGGAAGTATTAAGAAAAGTGTTAGAGACATCAACTAGTGAAAATGATAAAGAAGACATTGGTTTAATCACTAAGAAGTTCAAGAAGCTCTTAAAGAAGAAATTCTTCAAAAGAAAGGATTTCAAGAAATATAAAGTTGATTTGAAAATAAATCTTCTAACATTATTTTCTTTAAATGTAAAAACTCGACCATATGAATTCACAATGTCATCTACAAAGGATTTTAAGAAATATAAAGTTGATTTGAAAATAAATCTTCTAACATTATTTTCTTTAAATGTAAAAACTCGACCATATGAATTCACAATGTCATCTACTCAAAGATAATGAGAAGTACAAAAAGAAACTATAAGAAGGAGAAGAAGGATAAGAAGAAAGCACTTAAAGCATCAACTTGGGATGACACAAGTAAATCCAAAATTGGGTACTAGGAAGGAGAGATAACTTATTTATGCTTTACGAATATAGACAATAATAAGTTAACATTCAACTTTAATTCATGTGATAGTAATAGTGCTCGATGATAGTTGTGATTTGCATCATGTTTTAAGGTTTAATTTGTTATGGGTTAAGTGTTAATTCGAGTGTTTAGTGTGTATTTAGGTTTTAATTATGTTAGTTTATGTGTTTTTATGGGCTAGTATGAGTCTTTGAGCTTAAATGTTATGTTTTTGAGGAACCTTGATGTGTTTGATAGTGTTTCATGGTCAACGGTAAAGAACTGAGAAGTTTTGGAGACTTACAGGTCGTAACCAAAGCCCACAATCGGGGCACAATAGGCCACGATCGTGACAGAGAGATATGAGCCACCATGCCCCAAGCCATGATCATAACACTTTGGTTATGATTGTGATAGAGGTCTGAACCAAGCTACAATCATGGCATTTGGGCTATGCTCGTGAAAGAAAGGGATAGATGTTGGCCACGATTGTGGCAGGCAGGGCCACGATCGTGGTCTATGTTAGGCAGACACGAAAATAGGTGAAAATGTAAAGTTTTGAGGAACTTTTCAGACCGTTTCAACCCCAAATGAACCCTAGGGCTTCCAAGGTATCTAAGGAACATAAAAGACAAGAAAGAAGAGCTTCTGATCAGCCATCACGACGAAACCCTAAAGGAGAGAACTTTGAGAGATCGAGAAAGAGATGAAGGAAGAGAGAAGAGGAAGACGTCGTAAATTCGACATGCTTCCCAAAATAAGAAGCTTTATGAAGTTGCAGCCTCCCATCATCCATTCGAGGTCTATTTCCTATGTATTTCAGTTTTATTTGATTATAGAATTGGGATATGTAGTTTGATGATGGAATTGAATTATGATTGATACTCTATACTTACCTTTGGAATATTATTTTTGATTTAATGAAATCTAATTATCTTATGTGTTTATTGAATTAATTGTGGTTTAATTCTAGGCTTCATATCTCGATAATAAACTAAGAGGGTGAATTGAGAAAACATGATTAAATTGGGCTAACGAGAGTTAGGTAATTTGATAGATTCAGAATTAAATCAGGTTGGTAAATCTTGTGTAGAGAGATCACATATAGGTTTCCAATTGTTTATTAGAGAACTTAAGAACTAATTAGGTTTTAGATTGGTTGTTAATTGAGAGATTACAACTTCCCACAATCTGATTAGGGTTTATGCTTTATGGTTCAATTATAACTTGAGAGAGAGTAATTAACCCTAGGATCATCTAGAACCATCAATAAATCATAATTATTTAGGTTAGCATTAAAGATAGATAATTTTCCCTTTCTCTCTTTCGGTTAACTCACTAAGTTGAATTCTAGGGTGTGCTATCATTGTTCAACAAATCAATCAATTTCCATTAATTGTTACTCAATTTTAAATTTAAATTGTTAATCATTGCCATGATTGTTTTCGTTAAGTGTTAACTGTCAATTAATGTTTTGTTAGTTAATTTGGTTTATTTGATTTATTTAGTTCTTGTATTTAGATTCTTTATCTATTAAATATCTATTTAATAGTCTCTAACCTTAGATTTTAGGATTAGATTAACCCTCCTCATGGGATTGATACCTTAGGTACTACACGAATGAGCCATGCACTTATGGTATTACAGAGGTTTAAAATATTAAAGCTTATTAGATAAAAACCTGCGATCAAGTTTTTAGCGCCGTTACTGGGGAGGTGTTAATTTAGTTCTATAGTTTAAGGCATTAGATTAGTTTTTAATTTTTGTTTTCATTCTTTTGTGTTATCTCATAAATTGTACTCTTGCATGAACACAAAAGTCACGAGAGGTTTGAGTCATGTAGTAGAAACATTAGATTTAGATATTAAACGACTTGAACAAACCCTTAGGAAAGCTCGGCAAGAAGAAGAAGAAGAGATAGGAAAATCATCAATGGCCGAGGAGTTTTAACAAAACATAGACCATGGAGTGAACTAAAGATGGCAACAGAGGACCCTAATGGACTTTCTAAGGTTGCGGTTTAACGCGGAAAACCAAGGAGTAGTTAGGCTTCCTGTTTAAGCGATCTCGTTCAAGATTTAACCCGCACTTGTCATTATGCTTTAGCAGAATGTATAATTTTATGGATTGGCTAATGAGGACCCAAATGTGCACATAGTCAATTTTTTCAAGATTTGTGATACTTTCCAATATTATCGGATGTTGGAAGATGTGGTCTGAATCAGACTGTTTCCCTTTACCCTTAGAGACAGAGCGAAGGCTTGGTACCATTCACTGAGCCCAACCAACATTACGATATGGGATCAGTTGGTTTGTGCCTTCTTGGACAAGTATTTCTTGTTGACTAAGACTACAAAGATTATTAAGGAAATCCAATTTCTAACAAGGTGACGGGGAATCAATCTACAAAGCATGGGAGAGATATAAGGACTTACAATAGTAGTGCCCATACTATAACTTACTAAAGGAGCTTCTGTTGTAGAATTTCTACAATGGATTGAACCCATAGGTAAGAGGCATGATCAATGCAGTTTCAAGAGGATCCTTAACATAGAAGACTATTGATAAAGTAGTGGAGCTGATTGAGGAGATGGCGAGCAATAACTTCTTATGGATAAATGAGCAGGGAAGGAAACCTACTATCTTCAGAGAGTAGAAGGGAATCGTCGCGGTCGATTAAATGATAGAGATGCAAGCAAAGATCGACAACTTGACGCGATAGCTCAACAGCATGAAGGTTTCGTCTTTAACTTCGGTAAAGGCTGTACATTTAAAGTGTGAGCTCTATGGACAATTAGACCATGATATCGTGGACTGCTACTTGATTAAAGAGGAAAATCAGGAGCAAGTAAACTACATTAGGGCAAAAAATGGAAGAGGAGGGGGTAATAATCCCTACTCCAATACTTACAACCCTGAGGTGAAGAACCACCCTAAACTTTTCCTGATTGAATAATACTGGAGGACAGTTCAGGTCTCAAGGACAATCAGGCTTTCAGCAAAATAAAGCAAGCTAGATGAATCAAAGTTAGATAAGATTTTGGATAAGATTGGAGGCATGGAGGAGGCACCTAGGAGGCTTGAGAGTAAATTTAAGCAAGTAATGAAGAACTATGCCTCGTTCATACATAATTTGGAAGTCTAAGTAGGCCAATTACTGGAGGAAATGTCTACTCAGAATGTTAAAACTCTTTCAAGCAACACCGAGACTAACCAAAGGAATGTATCATGGCTATCAGTCAGACCTAGGATAAAGAACTGGAACAGATGCAGGAAGAAGGAGATAAAGAAGAAGGTCAAGAATTCATTTCAAGTGAGCCAATGATCGAGTCAATTAAGGCAACTCGACTTATATTTCCATTCCCTATTTTGGCTTAGCAGGAGTTATATGCAAAGATGGTAGCAAGGAAACTACAAGAGATTGAATCAAACAAGGTCAAGGAAGTGACATAACAAGTACAAACGAAGCTCACATTAAAGGAATCCATCAAGAAGAAGGTGAAGGATCAAATATTGGAAGAGAACCCAATATCACACAGAAGAAAGAGGACCCAAGGGACTTTTTCATCCCCTGCAGTGTTAATATAATCATCATAGATAGGGCATTCATGGACTTAGGAGCAAGTATAAACATGATGCCCTAAACCTTTAGTCAGAAGCTGGGGTTAGGAGAGTTAGTACCTACCAAGTTTTTGATAAAGACAGCCGACAGAACAGTACACAAACTGAAGGGGATTATAAAGGATGTTTAAGTAAAAGTTGATAAATTTACCTTTCCCACAGACTTCTACATATTGGACATTGGAGAAGATGTGGAAAACCCAATAGTTCTTGGACGACCATTTTTGGCCACTGCTCGTTCAATCATTGATGTTGATGGGCTCGAATTAAATTTAAGGATAGGAAAAGAGCAAATAACCTTCCAAGTTTCAAGGAAAGACTATGGATCTCCTTTACCTCTAGTGGACAACAAGAAACCTAAACATCGAGGAGAATGGGAGGATATCAAGGACCCAGGGAATGCATTCGGGAAGAAGCACTCGCGAAGAAGAAGGCGAGGAAAAGAGAATTGTAAGGAAGGTGGAAATAGTAGCATGGTAGCTAAAGTGCAAACTTTGAGATTAATGATTGTGCTACCATCACACCATTCATTCCAACCTCCATGAGCTTAAAAGAATGTCGAGCTACTGACGTTAAAAGAAGTGATACATGGGAGGTAACCTATGGATAATTAATTTCTTGTTTATTTTTGTTAGAACGTTTGAATTTCGTAGTTAGCTAGGATTATTTTTGTTTTCTAATAAAATCAAGATGGAATCAGATTTCGAAATAAAATGGACGATGTATCAAGCAAGTAAAAGAGAGGTTAAAGGGGATACAAAAGAATTAAGAAGTGAAATTGAAAAGATTGAGAAAAGGAAAAAAGAAGAAAAATTAAGAAGCGGCACAATCGTGGCTTGCGATTAGACAGAATAAGGTAAGCACGCATTTTTTAAGAAATTTTTACCATTTTCCTTTTAACCACCTATATATTCAGTTTTAACTTCACTTTTACATTCACTTTCATTTTTACTTTATCTCTCTAAAATTTTCAAACTTTAAATTTTCTTCCAAATTCTACTCAATTCCTAAGAATTATGTTATGCATTAAGTAATTAGCCCGATGGGAGCAATCATGACGAATTCAAGTTACAAGATGTAGAAGAAGAAAAAGAGTAGTAGACTTTAACACGCCCTTCTTGATCTACATAGAGGAGGAAGATAATCATTTTTAGTCTTTAAATGCTAGAAAATTGTAGTTCCCAAGTACTTTGATTTTGAAACACTTGATAAGCTAAAGTTACACAAGAGAGTAGAAAATTTAGCTAAACGAATCTAGTGGGCCCAATTTATATGGTTTCAATTTCTTATCTATCAGGAGCTCACAATGGTATTTTTCACTTAACTGACTTATAACCCTAAAAACCACAAGGAATTGTAGTTTAGGTTGAGAGGAAGAGCTTATGAATTGAATGTAAAGATCATATGCGATATGTGTGGATTCCCCGAATCCTCCATCATCGATCAACATGATGATTTTCATCCCTTTCAATACTGAAATGAACTCACTGGAATAGAGCACTTTCATGTCAAGAATGCTCATAACAATATAATAATATCCTACAAACACTTCTTACTGCACAAATTTATGTGTCAGTTGGTTTTTGACAAAATAGAAACCAACAAGTGTTCCACAAAGGAACTTTTTATTTTGTGGTGCATGGACCACAGTATTCCAGTGTGAACATCTACACATGTACTAAATGCTATTGTTGCGACTCCACGCAAGAGGAGCAACAATCTAGGAATAGGGTACATAGTGTTTGCCACTGTGGAATATTTTGGCTTGGACTGGAGTGGTTTAGCTGTTCATCTCCTTGAATTTCTAAACCATCACCATTTATGACTAGTTGAAATCCTTAAGTCCCCCAACATGAAACTTAATGATATCAGCTAGAAGACATATGTCAGAATTAGGGCTAGTCAGGCGAGCTCAAGTTTAGTCCCGCCGTAGCAAGTAGAGGAGGACTCTACCAGTGAAGACTCTGAGGAAGAGGAAGAACATGGCTAGAAGGAAGTTCTAGATGCAATCTCCGAAACTATCAAGACGCTTACAGAGAACACCAGAATGATGAAGGAGATGGCCCGGACACAACGACACCAGCGCTGGGATATCCATCGGATCCACAGATATTTTAAGGCTCAGGGTGTTTAATTGCCACCTCTGACACCATCATCGCCTCCATCTACCTGAGATTTATGTCTAACCCATTCAATTATTTCTTTTTCAATTTAGCCTTCAGTTCTTTTTTTATGTTTATTTCTATTTTATTTTCTGTTTACATTAATTTCTCTATTTTTTTCTTTGATGTGCTATTTGCTCCCTTCTCACATTGAGGACAATGTGTTGTTCAAGCATGGGGAGGGGTTAGGTGTTTTACTTTCGTATGTGATTTTGCATATTGTATGATAGTTATTAGGTTGAATTGTGTGAATTGTTTGAATGTGTCAATGGACTAGATGGAGTGAAATTTCTTTAATTTTGAACATAGTCTATTAGGTTGTAAATAATCATTAGCTCGAAAAATTAATGAATTAGGGGTCTTTGGATAAATATACAACTTAATTAGGATTTAGTGTAAGTTTAGCACCCTATAGATTGTCCCATTCATTTATAATTTGAGGCCTTTCAACTTAGTTAGCTTTACTATTATTTTTTCATGGAAATGAGTAGCTTAAACAACAAGGTAGGTAATAAAATAATATTAAAAAACAAAAAATGTTTGTTAAATACATCACTATTCTGCTAACCTTTGGGTTATGAATAGAGCTAGTAGCTAGTTGAAAATGTGATATAGCCGAGTAACTAGATCGACACGCATCACAAATTTATGCCTCCGCATTAAAAAACTATACTGACGTTTCAACCAAGCAGTTTAATAAAAACATAACTTAGTCGAGTAACCGGATCGACATTCATTAACAATGTTTGCCTCCGCATAAAAAGACTAAGTCTATGTTAAATAATTAAAATAATAATAATAATAATGTGTGTTTTCTTAATAAAAACCTACTGGACTTGTAATAAGCTTGACTTTTCATGAAAATATACTTAGGAATAGTTATAGAATCTAAAGGACCAAAGAATTATTAGTGTGTGTGTGCAATTGAAAAGGGTAGATAAGTTAACACTTGGATCTTAATTAATTTGTATATTTAGTTCAAAGCTCTTAGACATAGATTTTGCATGTTAATGATTAGATATAACTTGTATGACTGCGTTTAAGATTCAATTTATTTCATGAAGTTGAAATCATTGCCTCATTACTACATTGTGTGTTATGTGTTGTTGTTTTGTTTGCTTAAGGACAAGAAAACGTTTAAGTGTGGGGATGTTGATAGTTGTGATTTGTATCATGTTTTAGGGTTTAATTTGTTAAGAGTTGTGGGGATGTTGATAGTTGTGATTTGCATCATGTTTTAGGGTTCAATTTGTTATGGGTTAACTGTTTGAGTGTTTAATGTGTATTTAGGTTTTAATTGTGTTAGTTCATGTGTTTAAGTGTTTTTATGGGCTAGTAAGAGTCTTTGAGCTTAAATGTTATGTTTTTAAGGTACCTTGATATGTTTGTTAATGTTTCAGGGTCCACAGCGAAGAAAGAAGAAGTTTTGGAGACTTTCGGCCAATGATCGTGGCACAATAGGCCAACGATTGTGACAGAGAGATATGACCCACCACGCCCTAGGCTAGATCATGACAGTCACGATCGTGACGAAGAGGTATGAACCAGGCCACGATCAGGCCATGCTTGTGATAGAAACAGATAGATGCTGGGCATGATCGTGGTTTACATCGGGAAGATAAAAAAGGTGAAAATGTCAAGTTTTGAGGAACTTTTTAGACCGTTTCAACCCTAAATGAACCCTAGGGCTGCCAAGGTATTTAAGGAACATAAAAGACAAGAAAGCGGAACTTTTGATTAGCCACCACCACGAAACCCTAAAGGAGAGAACTTTAAGAGATCGAGAAAGAGAAGAAGGAGGAGAGAAGAGGAAGATGACACAAACTCGACGTGTTTCCTAGAATAAGAAGCTTTCTGAAGTCGCGGCCTCCCATTGTCCACTCGAGTTCTATTTCCTATGTATTTCAATTTTATTTCGTTATAGAATTAGGATATATGGTTTGATGATAGAATTGAATTGTGATTGATGTTCTATACTTACCTTTGGAATATTATTTTTGATTTAATGAAATATGATTGTTTTATGTGTTTATAGAATTAATTGTGGTTTAATTCTGCACTTCATATCTAGATAATAAATTGAGAGGGTGAATCAAGAAAAAATGATTAATTTGGGTTAACGAGAGTTAGGTAATTTAACATATTAAAAATTAAATCAGGTTAGTAAATCTTGTGTAGAAAGATCACGTATAGGTTTCTAATTGTTTATTAGAGAATTTGAGAACTGATTAGGTTTTGGAACAGTTGTTAATTGAGAGATTACAACTTCCCATAATCTGATTGGGGTTTATGCTTTAGGGTTTAATTATAACTTGAGAGAGAGTAATTGACCCTAGGATCATCTAGAACCATTAATTCAATAAATCATAATCGGTTAGGCTGGCATTAAAGATAGATAATTTTTCCTTTCTCTCTTTCGATTAACTCAGTAGGTTGAATTTTAGGGTGTGCTATCATTGTTCAACAAATCAATCATTTTTCATTAATTTTTATTCAATTTTAAATTGAAATTGATAATCGTTGTCGTGATTGTTTTGGTTAAGTGTTAATTGTCAATTATTTTTTCGTTAGTTAACTTAGTTAATTTGATTTATTTAATTCTCATGTTTAAATTTGTTGTCTATTAAATATCTATTTAATAGTCTCCAACCTTAGATTTTAGGATTAGATTAACCCTTCTTGTGGGATCGATGCCTTAAGTACTACGTGAATGACCTATACACTTGTGGTATTATCGAGGTTAAAAATATTAAAACTTATCAGATAAAAACCTACGATCAATCGACATATGATGAATTTACTGAAAGTTTAGAAATAATGAGTAATAAAATAAAGAAAATTTCTTCCAAACTTAAGGAAGTTCGAAAATAGTTGGATGCATACATGAATGAGAATGAAAAAATGAAAAGTTAAATTTTTTAAAAAATGGAAAGAAAAATTCATTAATAAAGAATATAGTTAAAAGCTTATAAGAAGAACTAGGGGGATACCATTTAACTCTAGATAGATGCATTATTTTTTAACTAATCAAACATAAAGAATATATGACGTTAAAAACTAGAGAATATTGATGTTGCTTGGAATTTTACTTAAAGACAAAAGCTTTTTAATGTTGTAGGGAGTTTTAGATATCAAAAGGTATGTAGGTTTGGTCTTAAGTTTAAATCTCTTTGTATTCTATTCGTTCCAATTTTCTATACACGTATGCTAACAACAACAATATGAGTCAAATTCAGGGATATTCTTTGAGCAGCTAACCACTGGATAACACCAGAGAAAGTAGTAAATTGGTTAGGCCAGCACAACTTAGTTAAATAGCTTTCCATATCCAATTTGTAACCTCACACATGAAAAATAAGTGATCACTCATTTCTTCCTGAATTAGGTAGAAAGTGCAAATTATATTAATGTTCAAGTATCTGATTCGTTCAATAGTATTCAATCTATTTTGTATAGTGAGCTACAGAAGAAAGGAAGTTCTTGGAGGGATCATTTATGCCAGATGATTCGGTGCCACCTCATTTTTGGTCTCCTCACCCGCAATAGATCTTTTATGAGTTTATTTGAAAGTTTGTGAGTTGGCCTGTTCTACTAGAAGAAGACAAAAAGTTAATTCATAGCATTAAAGCCTCTAAAATTGTGGTCATTGATGACAATTATGCATTAGACATATTAAAATATGAAAATGATACATTGAAAAAAGATATTGATGTTTTTAAGGATTCATTATCCAAATTCACTAAAGGGAGTGAAAAATTAGAAAACATGTTAGGAGCTTAAAAGAATTCCAATGATAGATATTAACTACGATATAACCACAAAAGTGAAGCCAATTATAGAAACATGTTTGTAAAATGAAAATATTTGCATAGCAAAGAACCATTGCCTAATGTGACAAATAAGTATGGAGCATTTATATGAAAGCATATGCATACATATGCCACATCCGCTAGGACTAATTATAAAAGCAAGCAATATGATTTTGTATATGTATGACAATCTAGGCATAAGGTTCAATATTCTCAAAGGAAAAAAACTTCTATGATAACATGAAAATCCACTTATTGTCTTAGACCTCAAAGAAGCATATATTAGGTCTTCTTTCATAGTAGGTATCATACATATAATCATGGTAGTTCATCTCACTATCCTAGGAGAACGTTCAATACCTTTAATGTCTAAAGGAAGATTCCTTGTTATGCATACATACATAGAAGACTAAGTAATGCATTCATGCATTATCATTTCCCTTATAACATGGTATGTCATTTTTGTGGTAATTATGGACATATTGATAGATTTTCATTTATGAAACAAAGGATGATAAGCAAAATCTTGAAAGTGTTGGTTGAAAAGAAGAAGGAGCCTAACAATAAAGGAACCAAGTTTATTTAGGTACCTAAAAACAATTAGTTTTCTTATTTTATGGGTCTCCTAAAAAGAAATCATAAATGGTATATAGTAGAGATGGTAGTTGTTCAGTTGAATATTACTAAAGACTTTATGCTTTTTATCTTGATAAATAAAACCTTCTTGCCTCCAATAAAGTCTTAAAGATGTTGAATAATGTGGAGAAATTAGCTCGTAAGAATAACCGCTAAGACTTTTTAAAAGATTTAATTATCTAACCAAGTAAGGGAGATGGGAAGGATGAGATGCTACTAATTGATTGAAAATTCAAGAAGTAACATCGTTTAAATAATCCATAGGTATCGTTCAATAAAAGAAAATTATTTGTTTATTATTTTAAAACCTGTGATAGCTTGCACTTATTTGTCAATTTGAGTTTAAATCCTTAATGATGAATGTTGATTTTATATTATAAAAAAGGAATTGAACATTTATAAAGTATGGAATGAACCTTAGTAACCAAACTTAGAGATTATTGTAAATTAGGTAATAATGTTTTCTAATATATTGAATAAGGATAAATTATATTTGGTTTTATGGGAATTCTTTATCATAAGGATATTATTATGTTTTTAAACTCATTATTGATTGAAATTTAGTTTATCATATTTTACTTAATTTTATTCAAAAATTGAGGCTATTTTTTAGCTTTCCAAAACACACTGATCAGCCAGTGTCCTAAAAAATAATGTTTCTTATCTTACCAATGAGTTTGTAAGGAGTTTAGTTATTCTTTTGGTTAACCCGACAATGCACATTGGTTGACCAATACCTTCAAGTGGTCAACCAATATCCACTTGAATAAGAAAATTTTATTTTTACTGAGTTTGTAAGTAGATTGGCTATATATACTGGTTGACCACAATAATGCCTTTTGTTGAATATACATGTTAATTAGGATGTGGCATTCATTTTGTTCATTTTATGAAATTTGTTATATTCATTTATAATTATAAGTCAATTGAATGAGTTAGCATCATTAGTAACCTTTCATGAGGATGATTGACTTAAAAGAAATGAGGTAGTAAATAAAAAGAAGTGTGTGTTAAATAAATTACTATTTTGTTGGCCCTTTTGAAACAAATATTGGGTTATGAATAGAGCCACTAGTAAGTTGAGAATAAGATATAGCTGAGTAACCAGGGGCATTCACGATAAAATGCTTGTCTTCGCGTCAAAAGGCTAGAATGACATTCCACCCAAACTAACTAATAAACTATGGCCTAGTTGAGTAACTGGGGGACATTCATGATAAGATACTTTCATTCACATCAAAAGACTAGGTTAACATTAAAGAAAATTAAAAAGTGGGGTTTCAATAAATAAATCCTACGGATCTTTGAAAATAGCAAAAATTTCATAAAGGAATACTTAATGATAGTTGCAATTTTGATTGATTACTAATTGTAAATGTATGTTTATAAGTGTTATAGGTGATTGAATGTGATGTCAATGTTTAGATTAACCCATATATTCAATTCAAAGTGATTAACCATGGCATACATAGGTTAATATATCGCTACAAATTGAATGATTGATGTTTGTGGTTAAATTGATTCCATAATGTTTGATGTCAATGTCTCCTTATTACATGTTGTATGAATGTATGCTTTTATGTTTTACGTTTAGTTTCTTTGCTTTTGTTTTTGTTTTTTCTTGAGGATAAATAAAAGTTTAAGTGTGGGGATGTTGATAGGTGTAGTTTATACTGTGTTTTGATAGGTTTTTTAGTGTGTTTTAGGTGTTTATTAGATGATTATCGTACGTACAGGCTTAGAATTGTGTTAATATGAGTGTTTGTATGTATTCTAAGTGTTTGTTTGGTTTATAGCAAGAATTGGATCTTAATTTTAGGTTTCATGAGGTGTTTGATGTTTTTGTGAGTGTAATGGAAATATGAAATTGAAGAAAGGAGAAGAATTCATATTAAAATAAGACACAAAACGAAGATTCAAAACAAAAAATAGATGCACAACTATATATCATCTAATGCACGTCTCTTAAGAAATGCAAATTCAAAATTTTCAAAATTTTGTTAATGCACAGTTTGATGCACAGTCATGTATAATACCGTGCTTCTGCTAAATAACAATTCCAACGAATTTTAGCTTTTCCAATGTTGAGGCAAGTTTTAATTTATTAAAACCCTCAATATACTGCAAGCGCACAGGTTATGGATGTAATATATGTGGTGTCGATCCCTCGAGAAGTTGTAGAACTAATTTAATTCTAAGTTATCTAAGACCTAAAGATGAAAATAAAAACTACACAGAAATTAAACATGTGAAGATGACTGACAGAAAGTTAATTTGTACAATTAACACAAAAGAAATCAAATATTAAGCATCACTAAATTCACTATGGGAAATTACACAAGAAAAATTACCAAATTATGGGAAAAGGATTTATCCTATCATCAATGCTAACCTAATCACTTTTGTGTTAATGTGGTGTTGGTTTTAGACTATCGAAGGGTGGATTACTCTCTATCAAGTTATAATCACTAAGCCCTAATTGTTAGTCTCTTTCTTCTTTTTAGCTAACACTTTCAAGGGTTTACTTACCACTCTTTGTTTAAGAAAACAAAAACTATCAACATTTCCATACTTGCTACAAAAATGACATACCATATTTTATGAGTAATAATGATACATAATACATTACCTAGATCTCTTTGGATGTATCCATAATGAGGTATCTTCCTTTAGATATTAATGATATTGAATGTTCTCTTAGGGTAGTGAAATGAGGTACTATGATTATATGAATGAAGGCTTAATGTATACTTATGAAGCCTAAAAAAGTTTGAGTGGGTTTACATGTTATAATAGAAGTTATGCCTATTATTCCTTTGAGATTATTAAACTCTATGCCAGATTTGCTTAAGTTAAGCAGATAACTTCTTCTTTTTCAAAATCATCATCTCTATGCTGTCAATTAGTTCACCATATGTTAAATTTTTGCCACCATCATAAAAGTTAAAGTTTGATGTTACCTTAGCACCTTCCTCTATCATAAAGCATATTTAGGCTATCTCTCCTTCCTATTGGTCACTAGCAATTCACTTGATTCATCCCAAGTTAATGCTTTAAGAGCTTTCTTTTTTGTCTTTTTTTCTCCTTTTTGTAATTTCTTTCATTTTCTCATTAGTTTTAAGGAGAGGACATTAGGACTTCATGTTTCTGAGTATCCTATATTAAAAGAAGATAATACTAGAATATTTATGCGTTGATTCAGTTTTACCTTTCTTGAAGCCTTCTCTTTTTGGAGAAATTCTTCTTTAAAAACATCTTGAATTTTTTGGTGAGTTATTCATCATCACTTCCACTTATTAATATCCTCCTTCATTTGATTACTCCCTTAGAACTTTGAAGTTTAAGTCCTTTTTCTTTGCAAGTTTTATTTCTTCCTGGGTCTCTTAAAGTCTCATTTTCATATATGAGGAGAGACATAATAAGCTTCTCCAATGGTATACATTAGCTTCCCTATCTTTTGTGCCCTCATGCATAACTTCTAATTTATTCCAAATGCCATAAGTCATTTTATACTTAAAGAATCTATTGAATTCATTTGTTCCTAATTGAAAAAATAAGATGTTTTTCCTTATTATTTAAGGAAATTAATCTCTTAGCTTGAGTTTCAAATGTTTCCTTTAGATTGGGACCCTTTTTTTATCTACACTTTTCATAAGTATAAAAAGGTCATTTAAAAATATTTCGCATAGATCACACATTTGTCCATTAAGAAAAATATTATCTTAGTTTTCTAATAGAGGTAATCATTGCCATCAAGCAAATGTGTTTTGATAATATTTTCCCCTTTTTAGTTTGATGATGATAGGTCTAAGTAGGTCATTATGACCTTTGCTATAGGATTTTGTTTGAAGTGATAGCCTAATAGACCTTATACCACTTATTAGTCTCTAATGGTCCCCAAAATTTAGACCGAATTAGGTGTTGATAAATTTTAACAAAATATTTAATAACTTAGTGTGTTAATAAGTACAAATTATAAAATATAAAAATATGATATAAAGTAATAAAATTCAATACAAACTTAAACAATAATATAAAAAGTGTAAGGGAAGAGAAATGAAAGCTAATTTATAATGGTTCAATAAGAAACCCTTTCTTACGTTGGCTTATAGGAATCTTCTTAGAATTCCACTATAACTCTTCTTTAAAGGAAAAAAAAGCCTTTATAAAATATTTTCTTGGAAAAGAGGAACCTTTTATATTCTTCCTTCATGATTAAGAAGAATTTCGATGACAATTGGAACATTCCTAAGTAAAATATGGAAAATCCTAATAAAAGCTTACAACCCAAAATATTTCACTTTATTTCTTTCACAATTCCATAGAGGCTCACTCACACAAGTATCAGATAATCAAGTTTAAATACTTAATAAACACCTAGAAATATATGTATAAGACACCAAAATACTTTTCAATGTAAAATATAATGAGAAAACATGTATTTATAAGATTTTAGGACCTATTAATTGGATTTAAAATTCTAGCCATTTCAATGGTTAGTTACAAAGCATTGGTTGATCATGGAATCACACTGGTCAACCAATATACATTGAATGCATAAATTCACTAGTTATTGAGACATTTGTTGACCACTATGGTGGATTAGTTAACCAATATGTTCCTTAGAGGGACATTCGTTAACCACATAACTGCATTGGTCTATTAATCAACCATACATCTAATTGGTCTACTGATATGTCATAAATAACCATGTTACATGTTTAACCTACATTGATTAACCATTAACCCCAAAAATATAATTTGAATAAGTTTAAATGCTCAAGCTTGATTTGGTAAATGTAATTATAATTAAAAAAAACTTCCAAAATGTCCCTTAAAGAGTATTTGAAAGATCAAGAAGCTTTCTTTAAAAAGAAAAGCTTTTATGCCTTTTAATGAATGAAAAGACTTATGTAATGAAGTAAGATGAAATTCTTATATATGGTGATCCTTTAATATTTTCAAAATTTCTAAATGAGATTACAATTAATATTAAAAATCTAAAATCTCATTGATGTGCTTTAATTTTCTTTTGTTCTTGGCTTGATATTCACTTCGAAGGTTGCAAACTTCAAATTTTCTTTATCATCTTCATGAACTATCTTTTTTAATTATGGTTACATCTTTTTCTTATATTTATTCTCAGCAAAATAATAAACTCATTAATAATTTTTATGTTTTATTATCATCAAAACATTGATTGGAACATCTCTTGGTGCAACAATGAGTTTAATTTTAGTAATTCCATTGAGAATTGAGTTTGCATATCTTATGTTGTTAACTATGAAGCCAACCAATAAGTTTAATTCAACGATTATATGTAGCATTTAAACAAATCCTTAGTAAACTATAATTCCTCAAATATGGACATATAGCAGTTTCAATACTTATAAATATGTTAAGTGTCAATGTACATCTACAAAACAATGGAATTGTTTCTCAATTTGGTTGAGTTTAGTTTAGTATATAGGGTTTACTTATGGTTAATTACAGACATGAAATGAGTAAAATATAGAGAATTTATATGTGTCTATATTTTTCATATTATTTAAGGATAAATTAAATGTGATTTAACATTTTTGTGGAATATATTATATGGAATTATATATATTCCTATTGATAAGTGTGAATTGCATCTGTTTTAGGGCTTAGTTTGATACGTATTTAATTGTTAATTCAATCGTTTAGTATGTGTTTAGGTTAGAATTGTGTTAGTTTGCTAATTATTTATGTTTTAAGTGTTTTATGGGTTAGTACAAGTCTTTGAGCTTAATTATTATGTTTTCGAGGTAACTTGATGTGTTTGTTAGTGTTTTAGGGTCAACATTGAAGAACGAAGAAGTTTCAAAGACACTACGGCAGAAACAACAGCCCACGATCGTGGCACAATAGGCCACAATTGTGATAGAAACGTTGGAGTTAGCCCACGATCATAGTCGATGTGCCATAATCATGATAGAAGCCCAGGACATGGCTCATAATCATAGCCAGCTTGCCACGATTCTAACAAAAGGCTCGGATGTGGCCCATGATTGTGGCATATAGGGCCACAATCGTGGTTTGTGTCAAACAGACACACAGACACTAAAAAACATCAAGTTTTGAGGGATTTTTTAGACTTTGTGGATCCTGAAAAAACCTTAGGGATGCTCATAACACAAATGGTATTTAAAGATTCCTAGAAAAACCTCAGGGCTGCTCAGAATATAAAGGTATTTAAAGAATAAGACAAAAAAGAGGAAGGAACTTTTGTATCAGCCATTTTCAAAAAAACCTTAGAGAGAATTACCGAGAGATAGAGAAAGAGAAGAAGGAAGAGAGAAGTGGAGAAGAAGCTGACTCTACGTACTTCCGAGATTAGGAGTTTCTGACATCACTACCTCTCGTCTCCATTCAGATAGTATTTTCAGTTTATTTTCCATTTTTATTATTATATGGAATTGGGAATAACAGTATGATGATAAGATTTTTTAATGTTGAGATGTTCCAAACTCACCTTCAGGGGTTTTATCTTTGATTTAATGAAATTTGATTTTTTGTGTTTTACTAGATTTATTATGATTTAATTTCTACAATTTCCTAATTCAGTGATAAACTGAGAGGGTGAATCGAGTGAAAAATAATTAAATTGGTCTAACAAGAACTAGGTGATTTAATAGAACGAGAATTAAATCAAATCGGTAAATTGTGCGAAGAGAGATCTTGCATAGGTTCCCAATAGCTTTTTGGACAACTTCAAATCTAATTAGAGTTTTGGATAGATTGATAATCAAGAGATTGCAATTCCCATAATCTGATTAGAGTTAATGGTTATAACTCGAGAGAGATTAATCAACCCTAGATTCGTCTAGAACTAATAATCCAGTAAATCATAATCGATTAGGTTAGCATTAAAGATAGGTAAAATTCTTTTTTCTCAATTTCTAGTTCCTTAGGTTGATTCTTGAGTTTATGTTGTGATTTCTAATTTGTTCATATTTTTGTGATTGCTTCTTGGATTAAATTGCTTGATTGAATTACATTCTTATTTTAGTTTCGTTACATTTAAATTTCTGTGATTTATTTTTGCCTTAGATTTTAGGATTAGATTATGCCTCCTCATAGGATTGACACCTTAGGTTCTACTCGAAAGACCCATACGCTTGTTGATTATCGAGGTTAATTAATTAAAATTTACACACATTAGAAGAACTACGATCAAGTTTTAGGCGCTATAGCTGGGGAGGTAATTAGTTTAAGGCTTTTTCATTATCTTTTTTTAAAAAGAAAAACGAAAAAAAATAGAGAAAGAAGTTTTGGGGTGTAAGGTAGAGACACACTAAGACATATTAGAATGAGGAAAGTTTGGGGCGAAAAGTAGAGACACAACAAGACATATTAGAATGAGGAATGAGACATCCGAAGAGCTAGATGCCAAGAAGAAATGGAAAGAACAATGATGGATGATATATATTATAGGGAGTAAGGAACTTTTGTGAATTACATTAAGTCACAGTATGTTTGGGGAAACAACGATCCTTATTGGAACATGTATGCTTCAGGGTGGCAGAACCAACCCAATTTCTATTGGTCCAACAATGTAGGGACTCATTTAGGGTGTCAAGACCTATTAGGACTTCAACAAGATGAGTCTAGTTTATGGGATTCTAAATTGGACAAGATCACGAATAAGCCCACCGATATGGAAGAGGGACAGAAGCGACTAGAAGAGCAAATTGAGCAAGTAACAGAAAATCATGCCTCGTCTATTCACAACTTAGAGATTCGAGTAAGACAGTTTTCTTGTGAATTTTTTAAGAGAAGTGTGGAAAACTCTCTAAGTAATATGGAAATACATCAAAGAGAGCAATATGAGGCTATCGCACTTAAGAATCAGGGAGAGCAAGAAGAACAGCTAGAACACCAAACTAAACCCCACCTTATTGAAGACTAAAAGATAAAAAAAGAGATTGAAGAAAAGAATGTTAACCCTCCCTTTTATTTACTAGTTCTTGATATGCCATATGTGAACATAAAAAAATATTGGGTAGATGTTCATGAAAAGAACCTTATCGTTCTGATTAATGATGACCAAGTGACATTCAACATGAATGATGTATTAAAGAATCCAAAGGATAGTAGCTCATTCAGGATAATTGATGTGTTTGAATCTTCTAAAGAATAAAAGGACGAAGAATAAATGAAAAAAGACATTGAGTTTGAAGAAGCTATGAAAATCTCTATTTGTGAAGAAAAAGAAACAAAGGAGAGAAAGGTGATTAAGGAAGAAAGAGAACAACTCACCTTCTTACAGGACAAACTGTTGGATTTGGTAGAAGATTCAGGGAGTTTTGTTATTCCCTTTTTTATTGACAATTCACTCGAAAAAGGACATTATTAAGCTTAATTGGTTTTCATAATGTTATCAATATTATCCTTTTGATTATTTTTCAATTTGTAGCGTACTTACAGGCTACAAAACCTATGTTGAATGAAAAAGGTGGAAGCAAGCCACTAATAATTAATCTTTACTGATTTTCCAAAGATAGAGCATTGAGCTACCGATGTTAAAAGAAGCGCTGCATGGAAGGCAACCCATGGATTGTTAATTTCATATTATTTCCTTTGATTTTTTAGATAGTTTGAATTATGTAGTTAGGTTATTTTGTTTCCAAATAAAATTGGGAAGACACAGGACTTCGACATGAATTTAATGATCAAGGAAGTAAGCAAAGAGAGGAAAAAGGACCATAAAGAGTTAAGAAGTGATTTCGGAAAAGTGGATAAGGACAAAAGAAGAGAAAAATTAAAAATTGGTGAAAAATTACAAGCCTTGATCTTGGCTTGCGGCAAGGCAAAAAAGGCACATGTGAATTTCAGATTCGTTTTTTACCATTTTACCTTCTATCCAGCTATATATTCATTTCTAACTTCACCTATATATTCATTTCTAACTTTACTCTTTCACTCACTTTCATTTTTACTTTATCTCTCTAAGTTTAGAACCTCCAAACACTCTCACTTCTCTCTACCCAAATTTCAAACCTCCAATCTCTTCCAACTTTAACCTACTCATAAGCTAATATGCCAGGCATTAAGCAATCGACAAAGTGTGATCAATCATTGGGATAAAACCAAGTCTCGGGAGGAGTTGAAGGACTTTGACACACCCTTTCTAATTTACACAGAGAAGGAAGGTATTCATTTTCAATCCCTCCATGCTAAACAAATTGTAGTCCCAAATATTTTGATTTTGATACGTTTGATAGGCTAAAACTGCGTGATAGGGTAGAGAACTTAGCATAAAGAATTTAGTGGGTGCAATTCATACACTTCCAATTTCCTATCTACCAGGAGCTCACTCTAGAATTCTTTACTTTCCTCTTCTATGAACCTAGGAACCCTAAAGAAACATGGTTTAGGTTGTGGGGACGTGTTTATGAACTGAATATCAAAATCATGTGCGATATGTGTGGGTTCCCTAAGTCTTCCATTATCGATCAGTATGATGATTTTCAAGCTTCTAGCTATTGAAATGAACTAACTGGGTTAGAGTAATTTGATGCCAAAAATGCCCACAACAACATCATAAAAACCCATGAGCACTTGTTATTGCACAAATTTATATGTCCACTGGTTTTTGATAAATTAGAAACCAACAAGTGTTCAACAAAAGAACTTTTTATGTTATGATGCATGGATCACAGCATTCTAGTGTGCACCTCCACACGTATGCTGAATGCTATTATTGTGACTCTATGTAAAAGGAGCAACAATTTAGGTATGGGATATTTAGTTTTTTCCATTGCTGAGTATTATAGCATGGACTGTAGTGGTTTAACCATCCATCTCCCAAACTTCCTAAATCATCATCATCTATGGTATGCTGAAATCCTTAAGTCCTATAATATGGAACTCCAGGATATCAGCCAAAAGACGCATGTGAAGATCAGGGCTAGTCAAACGAGTTCGAGTACAGTGCCTCTTTCATAGGCAAAAGAGGACTCAACTAGTGAAGAGTCTGAGGAGGAAGAAGAAATAGAAGAACTGAGCTGGAAGAAAGTGCTAAATATAATCTCTGTGAACACCAAGGTAATCATAAATACACTTACGAAGAACTCTAGAAGAATGAAGGAGATGGCCCAAACTTAACGACACAATAGTCGGGATATACTTCATATCCATGATTATTTCAATGCTCAAGGTGTCCAGCTGCCACCTCCAACACCTTCCCCAACACTAGGAGGCCTTGTTCTAACCCTTTTCTTTTTACCTTTAATCTTTACTTACTTTTTGTTTTACTTTAATTTTATGATTCTTTTTTCCATGTGTTTGTTTTTCCCCTTCTCACATTGAGGACAATGTGTTGTTCAAGTGTGGGGAGGGTTATGTGTTTTGCTTTGAAATGTTAATTTTGCATATTATATGATAATTTCTAGGTTACATTTTGTGAATCATATGAATGTGTCAATAGCTTAGATGGATTGGAATTGATTTAATTTTGAACATAGTTTAGTAGGTTTTGAAGAATCATTAGCTCTTATAATTAATGAATTGGGTTCTTTAGTTAAATATATAACTTAATTAGGATTTAGTGTTAAGTTGTGGCCCTCTAAATTGTCAGATTCATTTATAATTTTAGGCCTTTTGAATTAAGTAGCTTTGCCAATATTTTTTTAATGGAAACGAGTAGCTAAAGCAACAAGGTAAGTAATAAAAAAATATATTTATGTTTGTTAATTTTAAATAAATTACTATTCCACTAACCTTCGGGTTATGAATAGAGCTATTAGCCAGTTGAGAAAGTGATGTAGTTGAGTAACCGGATTGACACGTATCACAAATGTATGCCTCCATATTAAAAGGCTATAATGACATTTCAACTAAGTAGTTTAATAAAAAATGACTTAGTCGAGTAACCGGATCGACATTCATCACCAATGTTTACCTCCCAGTAAAATACTAGGTCCTTGATTAAATATATAAAAAAAAGTTTTTGAAAAAAAAGTTTTCTAAAATAAAAAAACCAACCAAACTTGTAATAGCTTGACATTTTATAAAAACGTACTTTGGAGTAGTTACAGAGTTTGAATGACCAAAAAATTATTAATGTGCATGTGTAATTAGAAAGGGTAAATAAATTAATACTTGGATCTGAATTAATATGTATATTTAGTTCAAAACCCCCAGTCACGGATTTTATTTGTTAATGATTTGATATGACTTGAATGATTATGATTTAAATTAAATTTATTTCATAAAGTTAAAGTCATTGTCTCATTACTGCATTGTATGTTGTGTGTGTAACGCCAGACTCTTTGAGCCCTTTTTGTATTGGTTTGTACTTGGAGATACTATTATATACTGACATATATATGATTGTATATGAGTTCAAAAATGTATTTGAATTCTTTCAGTATATATGCTAGTGATGTATAATGTTATATGTTCTTACATGAACTTAGAGTTCATCAGTATGCGAAATATTGGAGATTTCTGACATATAAGTTTCTAAGTGTGTAAAACTGAGTCCATTAGATGGATATGGCCATGATATGTGTTCTAATGCTTTAGAGGTGATTAGACATGATTTATAAACTTATTAGACACTTAGAAAGCTTAATTTGAAAAGTTGATGTATATAAGGGCTTATTTACAACCTGTTAAAAGTTAAGGGACTTAAATGTATTTTTTCAATTCTTAGAGGACTAATTTGTAATTTTATAAAGTCGAGGGGCTTAATTATAATTGGAAAATGTCTGAGGACTAAAATGAAAATAAAATTTTTGGTCATTCTCAAATTTTAGGCTCTAATACCAAAATGGTATCAGAGTCAGTGCCTGAACTAATGGGTCAGTGGGGATGCTGAGTCCCAAAGGGGGAGATAGTGTGAGATCCCATATCTGCTAGAGAAGGAAAAGAAGTATGCCTTATAAGGGTATGGATACCTCTCCCTCACAGGAATCGTTTTTTCAAGGGTGGGAAGAGCAAAACTGTGAGGGCTTGGCTGGGCTAAGGCCTAAAGCGGACAATATCTGTGAGCAGTTGGTTTGAGCTGTTAATTGGATAGTATGAGATCCCATATCGGTTAGAGAGGGGAACGAAGTATGCCTTATAAGGGTATGGATACCTCTCCCTCACAAGACGCATTTTCCCAAGGGGAAGAGAAAAACCGTGAGGGTTTGGCTGGGCCAAGGCCCAAAGCGGACAATATTTGTGAATGGGTGGTCAGGGCTGTTACAAATGGTATCATAGCCAGTGCCCGAACCGATGTGTCAGCGGGGATGCTGAGCCCCAAAGGGGGTTGGATAGTGTGAGATCCCATATCAGTTGGAGAGGGGAACAAAGTATGCCTTATAAGGGTATGGATACCTCTCCCTCATAAGACGCGTTTTCCCAAAAGTGGGAAGAGCAAAACCTGAGGGCTTGGTTGGGATATGGTCCAAAGCGGACAATATCTGTGAGCGGATGGTTCGGGCTATTACAGTGTGTTTGTTGTTTTGTTTTCTTAGGGATAAGCAAACATTTAAGTTTGGGGATGTTGATAAGTGTGAATTACATCGTGTTTTAGGGCTTAGTTTAATATGTATTTAATTGTTAATTCAATCATTTAGTATGTGTTTAGGTTAGAATTGTGTTAGTTTGCTAATTATTTATGTTTTAAGTGTTTTATAGGTTAGTACAAGTCTTTGAGCTTAATTGTTATGTTTTTTAGGTACCTTGATGTGTTTATTAATGTTTCAGGGTCAACATCGAAGAACGAAGAAGTTTCAGAGACACTATGGCTGAAACAACGACCCACAATCGTGGAAAACCATTCCACGATTGTGACAGAAGCACTGGAGTCAGCCAACGATTGTGACCCATATTGTGATAGAAGCTTAGGACATAGCCCACAATCATGGCTTACTTGGCATGATTATGACAGAAGGCTCGGATGTGGCTTGTATCGGGCAGACATACAGAAACTAAAATGTCAAGTTTCAAGGTATTTTTCAGACTTTTTGGACCAAAAAACCTTAGGTCTACTCAAAACACAGAAGGTATTTAAAGAATAAGAAAAAGAAAAGAAAGGAGCTTTTGCATCAACCACTTTCTAAGAAACCCTAGAGAGAATTGTTGAGAGATAGAGAAAGAGAAGAAGGAAGAGAGAAGTGGAGAAGAAATCAACCCGACGTACTTCCCAAATTAGAAGTTTCCCGATGTCGCTGCCTCCTGTCTCTATTCAGATCATATTTCCTATTTATTTTCCATTTTTATTATTGTTTAGAATTGATAATAATAGTATGATGATAGGATTTTTGAATGTTGAGGTGTTCTAAACTCAACTTTTAGGGTTTTATCTTTGAAGTAATGAAATTTGATTATTTGTGCTTTTACTAGATTTATTATAATTTAATTTCTATAATTGCATAATTCGGTGATAAACTAAGAGAGTGAATCGAGTGAAAAATAATTAAATTGGGCTAACGAGAGTTAAGTGATTTAATAGAACGAGAATTAAATCAAATCGGTAAATTGTGCGAAGAGAGTCTTGTATAGGTTCCCGATAGTTTTTTGGACAACTTCAGATCTAATTAGGGTTTTGCATAGATTGTTAATGAAGATATTACAATTCCCATAACCTAATTAGGGTTTATAAATTAGGGTTAATGGTTATAACTCGAGAGAGAGTAAACAACCCTAGGACTATCTAGAACCAATAATCCAATAATTCATAATTGATTAGGTTAGCATTAAAGATAGGTAAAATTCCCTTTTCTTAATTGGTAGTTCCTTAGGTTAATTCTTGAGTGTACGTTGCGATTGCTAATTTATTAATATTTTCATGATTGCTTTTTGGATTGAATTGTTTGATTGAATTGCATTTTTGTTTTAGTTTTGTTATATGTGAATTTCTGCGATTTGTTTTGGCCTTAGATTTTAGGATTAGATTATCCCTCCTCATGGGATCGACACCTTAGGTATTACGTGAATGACCTGTGTGCTTGCAGATTATCAAGGTTAATTAGTTAAAACTTACTCACATCAGAAGAACCACGATCACCTATATTTAGTTTATTGTCTTATAAGTGTGATTTTGAGGAGAGATCATGGATTAAGATGTAACATTCTCCATAATTATCTGAGTAAGGTGAAGCTAGAATCATTTAAAAGTTAATTCATAAGGCAACAAGTTTTTAAAAGATATTAGAGATTGATTCCAACTTAAAGGTATCAAGAACTTATGGAAAAGTAAGAGCAGTTGTCAAATATGGGACCAACACCAGTCTGTGTTTAACTCATGATGGTCCTTTTATTTGTCTAATAAAAACCAACTCTAGATATTAAGTGGAACTAGTGTTCTACTTTTCATATTACACCTTTAAAATTTAGAATAAAATCGATAATGGTATAAAATGTAAAAGGCATTAGTTCTCATACTAGTACTTGACGAACATGTGGAATTATAAGTTTAATTACATTAGAACGCTTTTATATGACCCTAGCTTATTGATACTCTTATTAGGGTTTATGTTAAGGTATTTGAAAGCCTAATGCCAACCTCCTTGTTAATAATATGTTAGTTTTAGGGTTTTTTTAGCATCAAGAAGGGATTTGAAGTAAGATTTGAGGGAGCCCATATCAATTCTTCTAGTTTTTCCTTCACTTTATTTTCTTCATATTAAGATTTCCACATTTTATTTTTATTTCATTATTTTTAGTAGTTAAAACCATAGTTAGGTCTATGAATATAGCTTGTGCTGGATTCTTTAATTATTAATATATGATTTAATTATTTGTTTGGTTAATCTTAGTCTCTCCACCCTTAATTATTGAGTTTATGATTGGCCATTATAGATTCAATCTTAGGTACTGTAATGAAGGACCGAGAGGTGAAGTGAAATTTATGCACTTGGGAATAAATACCTTAGATCTAGAGAACGAAAGTAGCTTAGACTCTTATGATAATAAAAAGATTAACTATGCTTAAATACTTAATTAAATATACTTTTCTGCATCAAGAAAGAGTATAGATACACTAGGTTAATTGTTATTTTAATAATAATAATAAATCTTAAATGATAATTTAAATTCTATTTAAGTGAACCCTGAAACCTTAATATTATGTATTCTTAATTTCTTTTTAATTTTTGTTATCTTATTTCATTTATTTAATAATTTAATTAATTTTTTAAAATGTTTATTTTAGTGTTATTGTTTGACTAGGATTAATAGACATAGTCAAAGTCTCTCACAAATAAATTGTATCTGAAGTAAAGATTATGCATGATAAAGATACAAGAGGAAACATATCTAAAACAAAATAATGGTGCATTCAACAAATAGATAAAGATCAGTTAAGGTTTAAGGTGACTATTGTAGACAAGGATAAAACAATGATTCTACTTTATTCTTTACCTCTTCCTTATGAATATCTAGTGACAACTCTCTTATTAGGTAAAGACATAGTCAATATGGAGGATATCCCCATTATATTATTGGATCATAACTAATAAAGACTCAATACTAGTAAAGTACTCAAGTTGAAAGGTTATATGTGAGAAGAAGTTAGGATTGTGAACGGGAGTAAGGGAAAGATGGCTTATTTAAGTGAAATTCTTGATCAAAAACTACGGGTAAAATGATAGTTTCGTGTCACAAGTGCAAACAAATTAGGCATATTAGGAAGGACTATCCAAATAAGGAGTGGAAGGATAAAAAGAAAATTAATGATTCATCAAGGTTTTATAATTTAGTGCATAGTAGGAACTAATATTATAGTGATATATACATGCTTTATGTTTCAACAAGTCAATTTAAAGAGTCATCTAATCTGTATACAAGATACTTACATCATTCACATCAGGAAACTTTTACTATCAAGTTAGGGAATAATAAAGCTTATGAAATAACCTGATTGGTTAGGGTTTTTCTAATAGGATCAAGATGTTTATTAGTGTTGTTAGGATATTGAATGGTGTCTCACATGTACAACATTTAAGAACTAACTTGATCTCTTTGGGCATCTTACATACAAATGATTTTGGATACAAAACTAACTGAGATAATATTAAGGTGGTCAACCATGCGATAATTGTGATGAAAGGATCAAAATAAACAAAGAGATCTATAATTTGATATAGAGCACAATTTTAGGTAAAGAAGTTGTAGTAATAGAGATAAGCAAGATATTAATACGTTATGACACATAACTAGGTCAGCTCAATAAGTAAAAGATGATAGAACTTTATAAGGGAAGCTTATTAAAGAGTGTAAAATACTAGAAGTTTGAATTTTACAAGTTTTATGCCCTTAGTAAATAGTTTAGGTCAAGAATTTAGTGTTTAGGAAGCATATACGTTGAGGTAAACATGTTAAAAGGATGTTTTAGGATCTATAAAGGGCAATAACTAAGGTGGTATAATTAGAACTATAATAGTTTTGAAAAGATACTAAAGGGGCTGGAAATTCAAGTTCAAGAGACATAACAATGTTAGGAAGAGTGTATTAACATGGTATAACCACAAATAGAGCGAGATAGATTGTTAGGCTACTCAATAGATATGGATGAGAAGACTAAATCATTTACGTTCTCACTGTTGATGATGAGGATCTAACTATTAGTGGCCCATGGTCAACCAGGAGAAAGATAGATGGATGGGTGTTATGGTGAAGGACGTTAGGTTTCACAAGGTAAAGTAATTGAAGGTGTACAAAAAGATCTTACTATAAATGGTTCACATTTTAGAGAATGCAACTGGTATATTGAAAAAGTTGGTTACTATATAGAAGTTTTAGCATTGCTTGGACTTAATTAATATTTTGAGGTATTTGACATGGCTATAATTAATTAATATTTTCAGGTATGAGACATGGATGCAATGTAACCTATGTAGAGTACAATAGTTGAGGTGGAGATTGTTGTATAGATTATTATATGTAGCTTATATACATTGATGTGAAATCTTAAGAGGCATTTCTAGGAGAAATGTTAGTTGAACACGATATATTGGCCAAGGTGGAGACTATTATATATGGTTAATATACACAGGTGCAATCTTAGAGTATTTTATGAAAGAATGAGCATATGTGCAATCTTAGATATTTATGAAAGAAGGAGGGTGTTTTTACAAATATTTGGGTGATCACATCTATGTATATAACTATGTGCCAAGATGTGCTGTTCTCTAAAATACATATTTGAAGACACTGTCGTGTTGATGTGGCAGAGAATTTTCTAAGATAGACATATTTTGGGACATAAGCATGTCACTTTCATACACTCAAAGAAGTAAAGGATCAATGAAATGAGATACTATATATGGTAGAGTATACGTCCATATATAAGGAGAAATTAAAAATGCATCTTTTAGTAGATTTCAAACTCTAGAGGGAATATAGGACCCATTAGAGCCATATTTAAGTTAGGTTAAGTTTAGTAAGAGGCCTTATCTAAAAATGCATCTTTTTTTTTAGTAGATTTCAAACTTTGAAAGGAATATAGGACCTATTAAAGTCATATTTAAGGTAGGTTAGGTTTGGTAAGAGGGAAGTTATGTTGCAATATTCCAACTTAAGTTTACATATCGCTATACTTTTTTTAAAAGTTACATATTACTATACTTGTATAAGCTTAGTTTTTATATAGGAAATATGTATTCCTCATAAATTGAGTTATTAATGCATGTATTGAAACCAACTTTTCTTGGCTGTAAAAAATATAGACATACCTAATTAGTTGAACCTTATTAAAATCCTTTTATTGAGTATTTCTTTCCTTTTTTCTTTCTTTCTTTCTTTCATAAATATATCTTTGTTTCGGACACATTATCTTTCAATAGACATCAAATTCAAAGCTTGAGTTTAACTTATTATAAGTCTTGTCATTGCATTTGATTAGTTTAAGGAAATTGGAAAAGGAGGATTGATATAGACAACAATGGAAGATTTACCAAGGAATTAAGAAAACATTGTCTCTCTATCCTCAACTCAATTGGTTAAAAAAGCTCAAGTTAGTAGCACCTTCAAAGGAAACATCCATCTGCAATATAAATGACCTTATCTAGTAGAAGTATGCCTTCTCCTTGGACAACCTTTTTGAGAACGGGACCACATTTCCAATTTTCATTTTTATTCATCAACTTTAAAGCATCTTTCTTTCTCCTTGTAGCAGTCTTGAGTAAAATTTTGAAGTAGTCAAATGACTACGGACTGAGAATTGTTGTTTAAGAAGGGTAGCGATTAAATGAATATGTTAGATTGCTAACATGAAATATGTTTACATTGTAAAATTTTAGCTTTTACATTAAATTTTTTACATATGGCATTGCACTATATTCAATTTTTAAAATTTGCAAAGGTTGAAGGTACTAAGTTTTAATATTTACCAATGTTTGAAAAAGATCTTATTATGTTACATATGATTTAAGCCTCAAAATTGATAAAACTTTAAATTCTCGTTAGGCTTCCGCTAGATAAATACTAATTTTTTTAACTTAGGTATCTACCTTAGTTGTATGTAACTAACCTAGATCTCAATTATCTGAGACCCCAAATTAGGGATTCGAGACTAATGAACCAATACAAGCAATGGCAATTGTTTCCATTAAAACAAATGCATTGTCAGTAAGCATCACACCATTAAAGCTTCCAACTAGCGCTTAAGATCCTACATATTGGATACTCTGAAACTTGACACAGAAATGCCACTACATGAACTTGATTGTAATAAAAGAAGAATGGAAGATGGAAGTTTATACACAAATATACAATTCAACAGTTATTAAAGTGTAGAACTATAACCTATGAGAATGGCTTCGAAAGTTATGTTGTAAATACCTTGAAGTGATCTTAGTCATTATTATCACGGGCCAAGAAAACGCTTCTGGAGTATAAACAAAAGTAACCAAAATTCTTAATTATTTATCATATAGGAACCAAAAAAACGCTTCTAGAGTCAAAACAAAACTAACCAAAATTCTTAAATAGAAACTAAACTAACCAAAATTCTTAATTATTTATTATATAGGAACCAACTGCAGTTATCTGCAAATTTTTATATCCAAAACTTCAACTTTGTATAATGGTGAAATGTTACAAAAGATAAAGATACATTGATAAACTTATTCATCATCTATAAAAGTTAACCAAATGTCGGACGCACCAAAAGCAATGAGTTAACCACTGGCCCTAAGTCATCACTATAATTAGGCGTAGGCACGGTTCAGTTTGGTTAGTTTTAGGCTGTTGAACTGAATCGAACCGAATAATCGGTTTTATGGCATAAGAAAACTGAACCGAACCGAACCAAATGTTAGATGAAATCGAAAATTCGGTTTGCCTTGCGGTTCAGTTCAGTTCGGTGATTTCAATCGATTTGGGCCCTAATCTTGGGACCTTAAAATTTGGGTCAATTTTAGTACATGTCCAACATTTTTATTTCATTTTAGAACCTATTAGGTGATTTTCATACTTGCAAAGTTGCAAACTTACCTTATATACCTAGAGTTAGAAGTATAAAAAAAAATACAAACTTTTTTTAATTTTACTTGATCGGTTTTTTGCCTAAACCTCACCCGAACCGATATAGTCGGTTTTCAAATTTCCAAAACTGAACCGACCATCCATCACTTCAGTTTGGTTCAGTTTGGACCGGTTTCTTCGGTTTTACGGGTCGGTTCGGTTTTTTCGAGTTTTTTGCCCACCCTAACTATAATTGTCCATTTCACTTTTCCCTATTGAATTTCAATCACTCCAAAATTAATTTTGAGGATTTGGGATTTTCTATATTTGAGAAACTCTAAACTGCCAAAACATAATTATTTTCAAACAATTAAAGTTCACATTAAAACTAAGATGGGGATTTCACTTAAAAGATTGTTACCTAAACATGATTATGATAGAAATTTAGAGAGATATCAATTTGAAAATTAAATCAAATGGTTTGTAAAATGTTTAAATTTTTTATCATACTAATAAAAATTAAATTATAATTTAAATTTTGACTTATTTATAATTTTTTAGGATGTGTTTAGTTTCACTAATATTTTCGGTTTTACTTTTCAAATACATGAGTTTTTTCTTGAAAAAAACGTGGTAAGAGAAATACAGGGTCCGTATAATAGTCTTTCATAAAGGAGATACATTACACTAATTACTCAAACCAAGAGCATGTAATGGTCCATTGCCAATAGCTAATGACTGAGTTACACGCACTAGGCCTTAGCATCATGTTTCCTCTCCTCCATTCCATGTCCCCCTATGTAAAGGGCACAACCATAGCTATCCACAAGGATCAAATCCTCTATACTCATAACCCTGTGATAATTCTATTCTAGAGGATTTCATTCACACATTTTTCTGGGTCTCACTTATTTGTATGGATGAGATCCTCTGGTATAAGATTACAGGCACAAAGGATCTCAGTTCCTATCCACAACACTCATTGCTTGTTTTGGGACAAAATTAATTTCTAGTATTCTAATTCTAATCCTTCTTTTGCTTCATCGTAGGTTTGACACATACATGGAGCCTTTAGCTTACAGAGGTCCCTATACATCCTTAGTCTCTCCTACAAGTATCTCACACCACCTTTACCTTTGGTTGATTTACATACAATCAGGGTCGTTCCTAATGTTTTATAGATCTTGAGCAAAGTAAACAGAAGAATCCTGATAAATCGGCAATATAAAACTATGTTTACTTTAAAATCATATTTTTATTATTAAAATTTAATATCCATACATAAGTGACTCAATTTATAAGTCAATGTACTTAACAAAGTACTAAAAAATCATAGCATCAACTAATAACATCTTACAGATCTCAATAGCAATAAAATCACTAAAAGTAGTAGTAACAACAAAATAATAGTAGCAGCAATCAAACAGCAATATCAAATTACAAAACACCAAGAGCATTATACTAACAAGCACACAGATGATCATGATTTATGCAAAACAATTTCTCTGTACATTTTTAGATGTAAAATCATTAACAATAGTATCAGGATCAATATTTTCCATCATATCCTTCTCGATAAAATGGCTAAATCATTCAACATTTCTTATGAAATTGATGACCTCAAGTAAGTTTGAATAATTTTAACTCTAAAAAGCTTCTCTCAGCTGATGCTATAATTACATATATAGTCAATAGGATTTGATAAGAAATTAAAACATTTAGATAACAATCTGTAGCTTTAACAAATTATAAAATTTCACCTGATGACATTAAATCATTTGAAAAAGTCATTTGTAACACTTTTAATTCAAAACAAATGTCATCTAAATCCATATCCAACATATTATCATGAGAAAACGTAGTTGTAAAATTAGTACAACATTCTCTTAATTCATTATCATCCAATGATCTTAACTTCTTTGAATCAAATAAGAATTTAAAAATATTTTCAAATGTCATTTGTTCAAATCTATTCTTCAACGAAATAATTACCATATTAACAAAAACTAGAAAGTAATTAACTTTGAAAGAATCCTCAGCTAATTGTATTTCTCCATCGTGATCATTTTTATCAAACTGTCTTTTCCTAATAATACAATGTCTAATTGGAAATGTAGGCATTACATTCATCTCATGTGCAAGACTTTTGGTAATATTCATACTAGAGGCAAACTCTTCATCTCTATGTTTCTTAAAAAATATCATCACACCTTATAATTGCTCTATGGTAATGTTAATGCATATATATTTAGACTACAACGTTTTACTCACTATGTTAATAACGAAAAAAAATTATATCAAATAATCATACCAAGTAAAACCTCAAAACTTTCAAGTACACTAACCAAACTTTCCACTTCATGCTTTGACTTGGCATAATCACAAGATATAGATAATTACATCAAAGCAAATCTTATTTGAAGAGCTTGAAATCTAATAACTTTAACACTTTTTATTCGACTCTCCTAACAAGTTTTAGACAATGATTTCATAGTTAAACACAAAACATTATCAAGTAAAACCTTCCACCTTTTAAAAGAACTTGAAAATAATGTGTATATGCATTGCACAACTCCAAAAAATGAAACAACTTTAACACAAGAATGTATCATATCACTAAGAGTAAAATTAAGATTATAACAAGCACATGGCATATATAGTGCTCTCAAATTTATTTCAAGAAATCGCTTTTGAACCCCTTAGTGTTTTCCCTTCATGTTAGAACCATTTTTATAACCATGACCCTTCACATTATGGACATTAAGGTTAAGAGACTTAAATGTGTTTAATAATTCATTGAAAAGTCCCAATCCAGGTGTGTCATCTACCTTCAAAAACTCTAAAAAGTACTCCTCTATTTTTATTTTTTTATTTGACATATTCAAACATCGTACTAACAAACTCATTTGTTTTTTATGGCTCAAATATAAGGTACAATCAAGAATAATAGAAAAGTATTTTACCTCTTTTATGATCCTTATGATAGAACTTCTAACACTATGGGCCAACAGAGAAATCAACTCATTTTGAATTTTGTGACCAAGATAATGATGATGAATGATTTTCAATGCGTCTAATATAATCTCGCATTTCTACATCAAATTCATCAATCATGTCAATTAATCAAAAATACCATTACTATCTTGGTAGAGTTTCTCATTGGATCCTCAAAAAGCCAAATTATATTTAGCAAGACATTTCACAATAGAAAATATTATTATCAAAACTTATCCCCAACATTCTCTTCTTTACAATTCTTATTGTAAATATTTGTCAATTGTTTGATTTTTTTCTCAATCTGGCTCTTATTTCATTCTAAGTCCTCCTGTTAGACATATGCTCAATATTATTCTCATGTTCTTTAAGTCTCTCACTAAGATGCTTCCAATCTCTAAATCCATCATTTGGTAATGCACTTTGTTTGCTATTAGATTTGAACAACTTACAACAAAACAATATACTTTATATATATGTTTAGAGCAAACCAACCATTTTCTATCGCTGATCTTTCCATTACTCAATTTTCTAGAGTAGTAAGAATATAAAAAATGCGACAACTATTGTCTAAAGGAAACATAAGATTCCATTCTCTTATAGGCCCTTTTTCAATTAAAACGTCTCTTACTTTATTATTAAGATTATGCCAATTTCTAGAATTATAAATACCTAATATAGTGGGACTAGTTGCTCATCTGCCTTAAAATTTCTAAATTAGATGCTTTTCTCAAATGATCACGCTCACTCAAATTACTAATATCCTCATAAATATGAAACTCATCACTTAAATTTTCTTCATTTTGTTTGAAATTACCTTTACTTAATTCCTCATGATTCTCACTAGAGGACCCTACTCTTTTAATAAATATATTAATTTCTCCTTTTTGGGATTCTATTAATTATTCTATTTGTTTTCTTTTTTTCCTTTTTTCACTTCCAGACAAAGGCTTTTTATGGAATGTCATATAAATCAATTATAACACAATTAGACTAAAAAAGAATAACAACACCCATATAGAACTGGAAGAAGTATTCAGGCACAATAGAATACCAATAGCTTGACAATATATCACAAAGATATATCAATTGTATTATATCTATGAAAGATGAAATGAATAAAGAGCAAAATTTAATATCCTATATTAAAAATTTAAAAATGCAAAACAAACTTTTATGATAAAAGTTATCATATTCAAAATCTAATTTTGATTTTTCAAATAATTTTAAAACATCTAAAACTAACAATGATTTACTTTTCACTAAAGAGAATAGATATTGAAATTACAATTGATCTAATTATGATGATCCTAATAGATCAAAGAAAAAGAGAAATCAATTCTCTTTTTGACAATAGATATATGTGGAGAAGTTATAGCAATTTTATCATACATACATATTTTAAAATAAATATGATAAGTTGGAATATAGTTGAATTATAATGTTTCTATTGTTAAAAATATAATTGATCTTTTCAAAAAAATAAAAAGTTTTCAATTTAGTTATATTATAATGAATTAAATATTAAATAAATTTTCAAATTAATTGAGTAAATAATTTTGTTTTGATTTTTGTATCATTTTTATTA
>JAOQML010000006.1:29250977-29262223 GCA_027568935.1 Erythroxylum urbanii | reverse complement strand
AAAAATAAAAATCGAACTAAAAACTAGTTTGATTCATACTTAACCAGGTTGAACCAGCTAGTCTAGTCCAGTTTTTATTTGATTCATACTGGTTTATTGTTTAATCAACCAGTTTTCATTCACAACAGCCAAAAATAAAAATCGAACTAAAAACTAGTTTGATTCATACTTAACCAGGTTGAACCAGCTAGTCTAGTCCAGTTTTTACATCATTGGTACTAGAATTAATTTAGGAGACTTCTAGCAGAATTCTATTATACTTAGATTTTTGATAGAATTCTCTTAGATATATAAACAACTTTACCAAATGTTTTAGAGGATTCTTTTAGTAATTTTGGGATATTTTCTTTTAAACTTCTCTAATTTTTATATATTTTTTATATCAAGGAGGAAGATTTAGAGAAAAGACTAAAGAAGTCAGTGACAACTTCTCTCAACTATTTCTTCAAAGATGGGATTTATTTATTTGTGATTTATTTTTATTATGTTCAGTAACTAAAAACCTTAGTTAAGGTTAAAGATGTATTTTTTTGAAGATTGACTTAATCATTTATACAAGATTTGACTATTCATTGGTTGAATTTATTCTTTTTGATCTTAGTTATTGAATTTATGATTGGGCACAATAGATTCAATCATAGGGATTATATGATGGATTAATAGATGAAGTATAATCAGTGCATTGGGAGAATAAATGCTTTAGTGCTATAGAACAACAGTATCTTAGAATTTTAGTTATAACTATATATATTAACTATGCTTAATGAGTTTTGATATGTTAAATTGCTCATCAGTAGATGATAATTGCCTAGTTAAATATATACCTGTGTGCTTTGATGGTTAGGTATAGATACATTAGGTTCATTATTATTTCAACCTAAACAATCAATTATGTACGACAATCCCTATCATTTGTTAATTATCCTTAATCAGCTCTCTTTAGTTTTATTTAGTTTTTTTAATCATGTTTTGATTTGCATAGTTGGATGCATAGTCATGCACGTAATCGTGCATCTTCCTAGAACCCTAGTTTTTCATATAAAGCAACATTTGAGCAGCTTATAGAGGCATGAATCATTTTGGGACTTCGTGAAGGGGAAAATAGAGACCTATGGAGGGCTAAGCTTTTTTTTTTGTTTAAGGGTGAAATTGACGTCGGGCACTTCATTTAGGCATATTGTCATTTTGAATTATAAATCTCACTCTCTTTAGGGGTTGTTTACATTATTCTATGTCTATTTATTTAGGTATTCATGTATGGATAATTAATATTTTCATTATCATTTAATTGTTTATATATGAACCCATTTCTAGAATCTTAAATACAATACATAATAGTTGTGTTTTGGATTCATTTATGGAAACTAATTATGTTGAATCATTAGGGATAACTTAACATAGGTTAAATGACCTGAGCTTGTGTGGTTGTTGCCTAGATTGATATGTTTTCCTTATTTATAATGAAATTGTCCAACTAAATATAGAGAGCTTGTTATAAGTTGTTTGATAGTTAGGTTTAGTTAGAGACCTTATTTTGAATAAACACGGCCTAAAGGAAAACCATAATAAAGCTTATTATTAACCTATAATTAGTAGTTTCTAAGATAGGTGTGAAAAAAATATGACAATGACGTATGTTTAATTATGTGTAGGTTGAGATTGAACCAAGAACTGGATTCTAAATGCATTCATCACTTTTATCATTTTTTACTGTTTTCTTTAATTTGCTTTCGTTAGTTTAATTTTACTTTGTTTTCTTAATTACATCAAACCAAACACCCCCTATATCCTAAACCTCAGTTCTTCTCATTACAAAAGCTTTACACATACTCTTTGTGAATATGATCCTTACTCACCATTGCTATAAAATTAGTTGTACAGAGTTAGGTTTATTTTATGGTGCATTCAACACGCATCAACAGAAGAATATTGAGGCATTATGAATGTTAGAAGAGGGAGCCTTTATATAGGTTCAGTTTGTGATTACATACTCTACATGATGGATGCATTTTTTGTTTAAGTAGCTAGTCATCAACCTCAATTAATGGCTTACATATTGAGCTATAACATCTAGCCTTAGTCTAGTGGATTGAACTAAATCTAGACCATTAACTTATACCTTTTAAACCTCCTCTTCAATTATTTAAGTGACATTCCACCAATTTAGTTATTATCTATCATATTACATTTTATCAGCGGTGTGGTTTGATATGATTCGTTGAGTAAGAAATTCATATTTATGGTGATTATTAGTAATATACTGGTAAAGCAGGAGTGGAAATCTCTGATTTTGGAATTGTGAAGATCAAGGATGTTAATTATATTAATGATGATTGGATGAGGTTGTTTAGATATACCTAGGACAATAAAAAATGGATTAGTACATATTTATTGAATAAAGGATACCCTATTAATCCAGGGCAAGAGGCAAGGAAGAATGATGATGACAAAGATGCTAAAGGGTTAAAGAGGGAACATAGGGATTGTTGGGAGGCTATCGTGGTTTTGATGTAGCAACTAATGTCACCTATAGATAGACTTTAGGAAGATGACGAAGACGAACACTAAGTTAGATATTATCTGGGCATATCTGCATCAATTTCTGCCACCTATATGACACTAGTGGATTTGAGCTTGCCATTCATGCATATATATGGATAGGATTAGGATTTTTTGTTATTTTTAATTTTGTTTTGTTTTAAATAAATTTTATTTTAATTTTGATTTTTTTTCTCTTTATTAAGTTGAACTATGAATATTGGAAATTAAATGTAATTTTGGCTTTTTTTTAATTATGAGCCTCCACAATTAATTACTTTTAGAATTATATATGAATATGGTTGATTACATTAGCATAAGGAAGTTTTATTGTAATACTATGAGTATTTAAGGAGCTTTTCCAATTCTTTTCACTTTTGTTTATTCTTTATACACAATCTTAAGGACAATATTAATCTAAGTGTGGGGGTGAATTTTGATTGTTTTCATCACATTGAGATTCTATGAAAATTTCATATTTTTTGAGTTCTAGTTTGTCTTTAGGTTGTGTTTAGTTATCTGTTAGTTACTTTGGGGTTGATGACATAATTTTAGGTATAATTTAAGTTACGATTGATTTTTAAATTTAGATGTAAAATATAATTAAGTAATTGATATAAAATTTTGATCTTGTGAATACTAAGAAACTGAATTTATTAAGTGATAATATTTTGATTTTTCATATATTGTGTGATTTTGTAAGATGATTGTCTCTGTGAGATGATTGTTGAATATGAATGGGAATTTTATGCATTCTCTGGAGTGATAAATGTGAACAATAATAGGAGAATGATTAAAGAAAATAGAGTTTCTAAATGATACCATGCTTTGAGGGAAATTCTGTAACCATTTCAGATTGACCATGCTTTTGTCTAACTTCTTTCTGAGGTTCCATTCACCTTGTCATTTATTGCTCAAAGTAAATAAGTTACCCTTATAAGGCAAGTCTAATAGTTGGGTTTCCCTTATATATAACCTCATATCATCAATGTAGATTCTAGTGCACACATTACCTTCAGCCAAATTTAGATCTCTTGTAATATTGAAATCATAAATGGCTAACTATAGCTCTTGCATGTTGGTTTTTATTTCCTGTAGCTTATTCTATAGGGGGTCGTTGGACCTATAAATTATACTGATATATCACTCAAACTATTCTTGTAAGCTCCTTACCTTGATGTGAATCATTTATCCATAATTGCATGTTTAGAATGTTAACATCCTTTACATTATAGAGAGGTAGGATTCTCCCATTATGGTGTTGAATATAATTGACAATCATTTTCCACTTATTATGCAAAAGATTGAGGAGATTGGATTTATCCTTCTTAATTTTGGATTCAAGATACCAAAAATGCTCGGTTTATTCCCCTTTATGAACTCAAAGTTACATTGCTTCTTTGTGGTGGAATTAAGACCTTTCACATTCCATGTAACAACTTTCATGTTTCCCCAGTTAAAGAGGTTACCCTCTTCTTCATAATTGATTTCTTTTTTTATCTGTAGGTCCTTCTACCTATCAATCTAAATAGAATTTTGTGAACTCATTTGAATAGGTTATAGTTGATTACAAGTATTGCTATCCTCCTTACTGATGGGTGTGGGGCTAGAGGAATTTCCTTCTTATGCCTTTTGCCCTCCTAGTTTAACTCATATAAACTTTTTTCTTCCACTAACTTGTTTTGTTCCACCCTAGTTTTTAGGGTTTGATGTCTTAGTACTCCATCAACATTACGACTTCCCTCTCCCACAAGCTCTAAATAGTCTTCATTTTTGAATATTCTTCCTATCGAATTTTAAATTCTGATCACCTTTGGTTTAGGCTTCTAGGAATAAATTACTTTGACTATGTTCTAAACCATTTCCATATTGCTATTGAACTTTTTGATAGGGATTTCATCACGAAGATCATTTTATAGTCAACTAAGATGTAGATTCTAGCATAATTTATGCATTTGACCTCAATTGTAACTTATTCTAGGCATATAGGTTTCCCTATGTAACTTGTTAAATATCTTAAACCAATTTGTGCCCAATATTCTAGCGCAATGCCTTATATGCATTCACAGATGAGGATGTTTGCATATTTGATGTCTATATTCTCAAAGCCAGGTTTCCATGTCTGAAGGAACAATGGATTGTTCTAAATTTTCGAAGGACCGTCCTCAACAATCTTCAATGCTTAGTGTTTATTGGAGAACTTAAAAATGAAAATATCCTCCTTATTAATGAGTATTTCTACAGGCCCATAATTTCTCTTGTTTGTAGTAACCTATGCCTTCATAGTAGGGAATGACACTCTCTTATCTAGGAAGAAACCAATCACAGTCGCTAACCATCTATCAATACCTTCTTTTAAGACTTTAATACGAGGTGCTAATATATGTTGTTTCTGGGTGAAGGTTTGTGATGGATAGAACAACTTGGAGTTAGATTTGAATCCCCCAACGCTTGAGTCCAAGTAAATCTAGCTTTAGGGGATGGTTGTTGATCTGAGATTAACTTAACTGGTTCAATGTTTTCAGGGTGAGGTGGATCATCTGAAGCAATCTTAGGGCTAGGTTTTGGGGACAAGGGTGGAAAATCATCTTTGATGCATTGTTTAAGGTCTATTATATTGAGATTGGGCGGTGTTGTCAAGCTACTGGTTCAAAGTTCAAATAAGTCCTGAACCAATAACTTCTTTTTAATGGAAATACCAAGTTTACCTTTTACAGAGGTCTAAGGTTGGCATCCACAAAAGGTCGCAATAGTAGAGAGGTTCAGCTCGGAGAATGGACCAAGTCAGAGGTATAAGAGGATTGAAGGGGTAAGGTAAGAATCTAAAGTTCAAAGAAGACTGTTGAGGCTGGGTGGAAAGAACTGGACAGGGAAGGAAAGGGGAAGAGGGATGAGACTCTCTCTCTCTCTAAATTCTCTCACACCAATAACCTTTGATTGTCTATTTTATTATTAGATGTTTATTATTAATAAAAATGTGACACACTTTTGGGAGAGTCCTAGCTTGGATATTTTAGGGTCAAAAAGGGTTGTTTTATGATATTAACAATAAGAGATTTTTAAATTAAAGCTTATAAAGTGAACAGGTTGATGAAGCCCTCAAAATTAACTTTTGATTCACTAAATAATTGTGGTAGTCATAGAACTAGGTCTAATTTGAAGAGAACTAAATATCAGTTTCTTAAGTTCAATTGAAAAAATAGGGTGGGGTATATGATTAATTAACTAACAAACTAAAATTAACAAGAAATTATAAATCAACTGAATATAAAAGTGAAAATTCAATTTTACTTAATTAAGGAAAGATCTCATCCAATTATAACTTTGATCATTGGTCTCAGATGAATAATTTTTACAAATAAAGTAGTTAGTTTGAATCTTATTATGATAGTCATAATAAGTCTCAATTCCTAAATTAATTTATTCAGACTAGTATTTAAATCAAAACTTAACGTTAATTGATTAGGTATGATAACATTCTATATCAACTAAATAATAGCAATAATCTTAGTAAAAAAGACAACCCTAAATTAAATAATTGAGATATATAGAACTATTTAATTTAGTTTTCTTGCTTCTTATAGGTTAAATTTGCAAATACATAAATAAAATACTTGCTACTTGTACCAATCATTCATGACAATTACGAATCACTAAACTCATAGGTAGTGATATAATATTAAATTTTATATTAATTTATCAGATTAATCATATTATTTACTCATGAAATAGAAGAATGTGAAATAAGAAATACTTCAATCAAAATAAAATCTAGGTTTATAACAAAACCCCCTAAAGTTACAACTAGAATTTGAATTCCTTTTAAATTTGAATAGCCACTCTTGGCTATCTTTTCCTCACTAAATATAAAAAAAGGAAGACAAAAAGACAAAAAGAAAAATAATATTGACTAATTTGTTCTTCCCTCTCCTCCACCATAATCTATGAATAATCTAGAGACTATGATTGAAAAAAATTATAATCCCGATATAATAAGGTTGAATGTAAATTCTCTTAATTAGACTAAACTTCCTAGATTGAGTTTGACTCCAGGCCTAATCTCGTCTTATCAGTTTCAACAATCTATCATCTTTAACTCCATTTCTTCAAAATTCATGGCTTTAACAAATGATGATCCAATTATATATTTTTAAGCAAATTTGGTCCAATCTTCACTTGCACCTCTTAAAACAAAATAAATATAAATTTTACTAGTTAATTACCAAAATTAACTTAAAACAAAAGAGCTAGCTTCAGTTATGATCTAGGCACATCCTATCAAATTCCCCCACATTTGAATCATGTTTATCCTTAAGCTTACATCAATTTAATATATCATTCATCCATTTAACAACCTCTTATCCTCTTTCATATTATCTAAAAATATCCTAAAAGTTAATATACATTAAAGGTTTTAGATCAAATAACAATTAAGAGAATAAACACTCATAAGATAATTTTTTAGAATGAAAGCAAGCATTTTAACAATTCCATCAAAATCAAATTTTTTAGAATGAAAGCAAGCATCTTAACAATTCCATCAAAATCAAATTAAACAAGACTTTAACACCCTCTCATGGATTTCAATATGTCCACTCAAAGTATTTAAGATTCATTAAATTCTTTAATAAAACATAGCAAATTATTTTTCTAAGCTTGCTCATGAATCATATCTCCACCACTAAAAAGAGTGAAATTAATGCATAAATCAAAGAGTTTTTAATAAGAACTATAGTATGGCTCAAGTAAAGGTATGAAAAAAATTAAGTTCAACAAACTAAAGGAACGTATAAACTTATCCACATAATTTTTAACTCAAATCAGTTTGAAATTCATTTGATTCAAACTGCATAATTTTAATCATGTCATCATTTTTTCTTATTTTTCTTATTTTCATTTATTTTTCTCATTTTTCTTCTTCTTTTAGAACAAGAAACATCAAAGAGGAGTTTTTTTTCTATAATTCAAAATAAGAAATCAAAATTCTATAACTTGAATCAACTAATTTACTTTTTATGAAAATGGTCAAAATCTTATGCAAAGAAGCTATATACAATTCCTTTAATTTAAAGGCATAAAATTATTAAGAAAATTAATGAAAAGAAAGGTAAATGTGGCTTATAACAATGTTAATATGCAAGAAAATATAGGTCAAGGCTCAAATTGGTTCTCTCTGAGTAAAAACTATGGTAGGCTTTTAGAGGCTAAAAATAGTTATTTCTAAGTGTCACTATCATCTCCATATATAAATTCACAAAAAAATGTGGTCTTAGAATGAATACAAGAGCCTAGTATAAACAAACTATGTCTGATAACACTCAACAAAGAAAAATAAAAGGATGTTTTCTAATTTAGGGACAATTTCTAAACAATAGTAAGAAAATTTGAGGCTACGATAAGGAAAAATCACCACATATGAGTCAGTATTCAAAAATCTAAACATAAATAAAAAATTTCACGAAAGAAAAATAAAAACATATTTGAACATGGTATAGAAACTAACTCTCCCCTATTACCTAAATCATATATTGTCTCTAATATATGCATAAAATGCTCACATTTTAAAAAATTAATTAACATAAAATAAGTGAAAGATTATAATACTCCCCTTAGTTATGAGCATCTGAAATTAAATGCACTATAGTGTAAGTGGACAAAGAGGAGTCACCTTCATAAATTGGAGAAAAGCATCCAAATTATTATTTATTTTTGAAATTTTATGATCTAACCTCTCCAGCTAAAGATGATACTTATGTCGAATAAATGTTATTGAAAAAATAGAGGTTGCTAAACATCTGAATCCTTGCGATGATGCGAAAGTGAACTTCCTTAAAGGAAATCATATGACACAAAATGAAATTACCTCTTCTTTTTCTCAATCAACTTCGTCTTGCTTAAATAAGCATCATCCAAAAGTTCCATCTCGTAAGCTACATGCATACTAGTGTTAGCAATATCAAGCAAGTTAAGATTAATAGCCAATTGAGTAATCAAAGAACCAAGACATAAATTATTTTTACATGATAAAACATTGTTAAATCGCAAAGCTAACCAAGCATCCAAATTAATATGAACCTTATGTACCATGCATCAAATAAAGAATAATTCATCTTTAGTACATGTATAAGTTGTAGCCTCAAATAGATCCATTCAAGTTCTTTAAGAAAGCTTCCTCTAGATTGACTTGGATGATACACAAGCTTATCAAAGGACATTGTTTTCCAAACTTCTAAAGGATTAGAATCACCATAGTTCATAATAGATTCCTTATAATAGGTGAAATTGGCATATTCATCAATTATAAACCCTAAGGCTAAATTTAACTTAGTGATATTTTCTTTAAATTCTTTACCTATTAATTGATATTGTACAATATTATGACTACTTAGAATGAAAATTTCAAGTTTACCAAATTTAAAATAGTATAAAAACCCTATTTAATTCAATAAATATTAGGTTTCCAATTCACACAAGTTTTCTCTAACTCATATCATCAATCAAAGCATTAAAAGTTTCTTTGATATTCAACTCCTCTGAGGAAGGGTAATGCATATACTTACCTGAATTGGTTTGTTTGGTTTTAAGAGAACATACCTCTGTTTCCTCTCTTTAGAATTGAAAGTAAGATTTCCATGAAAGTTAGACTCAAATGGTGGCAAAATAGACATACGTTTGGGCACCCTAGCAAGCTTCTGAGTACCACTAGTAGTTAGTATAGTCTTTGAAAGGTTTTTGTCAACTATATTCATTGTAACTTTAGTATTTTATACTATTCAATTAGTACCTTTTATTCTCCTTATTGCTATAATAGCTGTGAAAAAATAAACAAATCGTAGAGAACAACTAGAGCAATCAATTAAAACCTAAAACAATTGTCACTAAAAGTGATAATACTAAGAAATAAATCACTAAGAAAAATAAAAACAACTAATATTAACTAAGAAAATAACTAAAATTACAGTATAAAAATTGAAAAAGAAAAAAGCCTAAGTTCATAAGAGAAAAATGAAAAATAGAGAATGAATAAAATGGAAATAATTGATGAAGATGTGGTAACAAATCATCGCTGACAATTGATCAGAGATGATAGTTAAGAGTTGATGATTGGAAGCTAACGACTAAAATTGACAGATGGTTAGAAAAGACATAGAGAACATAATGTTGAACGCAGGATTTTTAGAGACAGGAAAGAATGGAGAGCAACACAAGGAGATGATGGACGTATAAGAGGTGGTTACAACTAGAGGTTAACGGTTGTGAAGCTAATGACTGGCCAAAAATTAGCGACAAGGGGGATAACAACATATGGAAGAAGACTTAAAGGAGGCTATGTAGAGAATATCGACGGCCAGTAAGAGGACCTAAAAACAAGAATAAAAAATATTAGGGTTTTTTTTGTATTTGTTGTTTTAATTAAAACGAAATATAAAAAGTCTTTAAAATTTCTAATGTTTTATTTATTTATTTATTTTATTTAAAAATTATCATTATTTCCTTATAACAAAACAATCTACTACTATCTATAAGGCATGATCTCACCTTATTCCTTTCGGTATTCCGAAGCTCATGGACTTCATTGGATGTGGACTGCCTATTAGATGTTGTTGCACTGGATATGGAGGGTTGCCAATAACATATGTTTGCAACTGTACCTAAGCCGAAGATCCTTACACGACAATCCTACCACCTACTACATGAAGATAGGTTTGACTCTCATCATCATTTTCAAACTGTTGAGATTGTCATTGAATGTTTTATTGTATTTGATCCTATCAGAAGGCAATATTTATGTTAATAAGTGATAATTATTAAGCATTAATATTAAAACATAAATTTCACATACATTTAGTTTTCTAAATCGGGTGTTGATGAAGGTTACACCATTATGCTTCTTAGTGTGCGTATGCAAAAAGAGTTGATGGGGTGTAGGGTTCAAGCTCATAGACTTTTCCTACATCAGAATAAAATGTTATAAGTAAACTACAATTTTTAAAAATTTTGGAAGAGTTTCCTCTATTTTTATGATATTTACCCCATGTTGAGCAAAGAAAGTAACTCAACAACACAGCTATAGATGGCACCAAATATTTATAACATTGTCATTCTCCATAATACACATATTTTTATTCCAAAATTCACACATCAAATTAAATTGAAATACATCAAAGTAAAAAAACTTAGAATATAAGTATAAATTATAGATACTTACAAGTCCCTTTGCATGCTCGTGGTAGGTAATAGATCCTCCAGTATATAAGGGAAGATTCACTCCCCATAGTCCTCCATATCTGTTGGTATAATTACGCTCTGAAATAGACATTGCCTAAGGTGATGTCCAATAGTGCTACCAATGACTCCATATTTCTTCAGAAATATAAGGAGGACGTACATCAGTCTTGTGTATTATACCAACAAAGTCTCTATAACATATATGAGCTTGTCTCTCCCATACTTTATAAATAACTGCATCAAATTTAGAATCTCATAAAAATTATTTCTAAAAATCAAGAAAAACATACAATAAGTACTTATAACCCACAATGTTTATCTAATTAATGTATAAAAATTAATTAAAAATAAAAAAGATATATTTTTTTGTACCTCAAACTCCTGATAATAAAAATCCTTTGTCTCCTAAGAGATATTCTTCAATATATAACCCTCAAGATCAATCTTCTCTTTGAATTTGGATGTCATGTTTCTTAAGC
>JAOQML010000006.1:29219583-29230918 GCA_027568935.1 Erythroxylum urbanii | reverse complement strand
TTATAATGAGATTATAATTATGAGATTCATATTGCATTTATGTATTATTCCTAAATGTTCCTAGTTATTGTTCTATTGAGATTGGACATTAATAGAACGTAAAAAGACCAATACACGTTTTGTTTTTCCTTATGAAGGAAGTAGTCAATCTCATAGGCTAAAGTATAAAGATACTTAAACAAATGTGTGGATGCTTACTAGAGAACAAGTTTACTAAACAGACCCCATATGATAAATCCATTTGGAACATTACTTGTGTGCTTATGAAATTCTCATTGTGATGATTGTATAAGTGATCCTTTGACTTGAGGTCATCAAAGTTATCATATATAGGGATTGCTTTGTTTTGATACTACTTATGATCTATTTAACCATGGGTCATTTAATCGGTAGTCATTGGATGTAGCATGAACTATATGAAGGTGGTTGTGTGATCAAGATAGAATTCATCACCCTAAAGTAATTATGGAGAATGTTTTGTTGTTCTCGATTAGTATTGATTCGGAAAATCCTTGGCCAAAGTGAAATGATGCTTTGTAAATAGTTTACAAATGTCATTAATTAAATCAATAGCTAATGGCGAAGAACTAATATAACTGGACTTAAAATAGAGTAGACATTAATTTCGTGCTCTATGTCTAATTGGAACATTGATTGATGAAAGGATTGAATTATATAGAAAAATTATGCACGAAAAGGTTAGTCAAAACTACTTTGACATTTCTAAATATTTGGGTGGTCATGATGCATTACTAGACGCCAATCTTAACCTATGATTATAAATTGTTTAATTAGAGAATTAAAGATAAATTTAAAGGATTTTTAATTTATCTAATTCTAATTAGAATTAGAATTTATAATCGTTGCCAACATATTTGGGAATCTAATGGGTCTCACTTATAGAATAGGTTGAAGAGAGCAAAGTTAAATTAATCAAGTTGGACTTGATTGTAAAGTTTGAGAAACTTTATGATTAAATATAAGATATTTAATAAATAAGAATCAATATGAGATATTGAATTTTATATCGGCATAATTGGTATTTAATTAAAATTAGAATTTGATTTAAATTAAATTGCTAAAATATCCAAAGCTTATTATAAATGGGCTTAAGCCGTGTGGAGCTAACACTTCTTGCTTAACCCTCTCTGTAAGAGTTACAAAGTTCTCTCAACTCATTCTGTAGATAATGTTAGAGGCCAAATATTTGTGCGACTATGGTGGTTAAAACGGAATGATTTCAAGAATGGTTCGAGGGATACGACAAGATAAAGATCAAGCTTCGAAATAAGGTACGAATTAAGTTTATGCTTTATGACAATTTGTGTTAATCATTTCATAGAATTAAAGCGATCTTGATTTTCGGGAAATCAAAGGTTGCAAAAACATTTCGTAATTATTTCGCTGCGGTTAGGATCGAATTCTGCCCAAATTCCCCAACACAATCGACCCCCAAAAAGTGAGTTTAGCTATATACCATCTCGAAGGTGAAACGAATCAATGGTTTTAGTGGTTGAAACGCACCTACAAAGTGGAAGGAAAGGAGATGACGTGGGTAGAATTTAAAGCTAAACTTTGGGTCACATTTGGACCAACAGAGGCTAAAGATTTTGATGAGGCCTTTTCAAAAAAAAAAGACAAGACCTAGTATTACAAGTGGGGGATTGGGTTTTCTTAAAACTCCAACCTTACCTTCAACAAATGGCATTCAGACAAGCTTTTCAAAAACTAGAATGTCGCTTCTACGATCCATACCAGATTACACAACAAATTGGGGAATTCGCGTATAAGCTCAAATTACCCGATGGCTCCCGAATTCATTCGATTTTTGATGTCTCCATGCTAAAAAAATTGATGGGAGATTCTAACCTGCCAACCACCGATCTACCCGTCACTACCGAGGAGGGTCATCTGCTGTTACAGCCAGAAAAATTCTGGACTTCTAATGGGTTAAAAGGGGGTCATAATTCATGGAAAAAGCGTTGGTTAAATGGAAACAACTACCACCCAAAAACATAAGTTGGGAAAGTGCCCATGAACTAAGAGACAAATTTCCCACACTGAACCTTGAGGACAAGGTTCTTCAAAATGGGAGAGGCAATGTTAGGAGGTCACTCAGGATACTAGTAAAAAAATCCCAAGTATTTCAGAGAAGAGAACAAGAGAGATTAGCAAGCTTAAAGCACTCCACTAGAACCGGTCAAAGTAGCTACTTTTTATTATCTTCTAGTTTATCTTTTAATTTTTATCCTTATCATGTATCTGTTGTGGCTGCTACTTTGGTGCCACAAGAGATCATGTCTCCTAAATAGTAGGAAGGCGTTAGGCAATTCTTCTATTTAAGCAAGCTTTAGTATTGAGTAAAGGCACCTTGAATTCTATGAATCTATCAGAGGCTATTTTAACTAATTATTGAAAGTTCTATCAGTTTTTTACTTACTCTGACTGGGACCCTATCAAAGTGCTTTCAAAATTAAAAATACTTTAAAGTTTTGTCATGTATAAAAAATGAAGGTTGAAACTATTAACATTTAAATAAGAACAAATGTAGTGAAAGACTTTTACAAAGACAAATTAGTAAAATTAAGTCAAGCGATATAAATACAACACTAAAGTTGAAAGATTAAATTAGAGAATTCTTTGAAGCAACAATTATTTTATTATAATTATTAAATTATTTTATAGCATGTTTTATTTTACAATTTAATTCAACGGAGAATTTATATTTAAAGAGACATGGTGGAGCTTACAATTGTCTTTTAGATAGAATATTCCACTTTAATCTAAATAAGTGATTGATTAATTGATTTATATAAAATATGTAATTTACAAGTTATAGTGTGCATCACACGATTCATCGAATACTATAAATATAAAAAAGAAGAAGAAAACAGGAGTACAACTATTATCCCGCAGGTACCACCAATTTTTATATTTTGCAGTCATTTTGAGTTGGGTGTTAGATGAATGGACAAATCATATGTCACCTGGCCTGAGTTCAGAGTTCGTAATTCACAAATGATGTATTATTAAAATATATGTTAGACCCCTAAGTTGTGATAGTGGAATCGTGCAGACATTGATGAGAAGGCAAGGACGAAAAGGGGCAATGTCAAGCGTTGGCATGCAATAGTGCACATTAGCGGAAATCTTCGACGAGATGCAAGATTCAAATGTGACACCAAAAGAAGGCTTAAGATGGACATCGAGTGGAAGGCTGGCCAGATCACACGCATGACTGGAATATGCGAGAGTTCCAAGGTGACTTAGCAAGTAGATCAAGCATGGTGCGAGTTTTGAGAGAGTTTCAGACCTTGTACGAATTGATTTGACTAAGGTTAAGTTCTTGATTGATTAAGGATTTAGTGTGTGCTTAAGTGGACAGACCATAGCTAATGGAGTTGGCATAGGTAAGCATTGGACGGACTAGTATGCTATTGGCGTGGATGACTCATCATCAACAAATAGAGGTAAGGAGATCTTGGATGATGTGGCGAATAAGATTACAGTGGATGGACATCGACTTTAAGAGATAAAGATCATGTGGAAGATCATCTGAAGATAGAAGAGTTCTTCATGAATATGGATAAGCATTCCTAGATAATGTAATCTTTTGTCTTGTTATTATAATGTAGCTTAATCCTATTAGATAGAATCCTAATTGGATGTGGATGTCATCTATTGGTTAGTTTGATATAATCTAACAATGATAAGATATGATAAGATTGTGATCTTAGCTAGTAGAGTATTCTAATTTAATCATCTAAAAATGTCTATAGATAGCTCATTTAAGTATAGCTCTTCTCATGAGAAGTGAGTGTGGGAGACACTTAGAGTTTAAGAGAGTATTCCTTCGTGGGAAGTAATGAAGATTGGCTTTTCAGTTGTATCTCTTTCTCGTATTCTTATTGTTTTCTTTACTATTCTAGTGCTTCCGTAATTTTCTTGTGAGTATGAGAGTTAAACAATCCGAGGGTCGTGAGACGTTCGAGAATAAATAGGTTAGTCAAAGATCACATATGAAAGTTGAATCTTACTTTGAAGGAGCAAAGAGAGATTGTCATCTAAAGGAATTGGCCCATCTTGTAGAACAAGCAAGGAAAACCTTTATAATAGTAGCCTTTACGACTTAAATGGATGCTAGCCTGTTGGGTATGCAGTACCCAAAACAAAACCAAAACGAATGAAACATCATATTGCATTACATGAGTGGCATAAAGATCTTTCCATATTTTCATAATGACGAGTTCAATGTACCCACAAATCTTTAGAAAGTTAACCCATCTCTCTCTGTTATGGTTACTGTTTGAAGTTTCTTCAAAGATGGAAAATATGATATTATTAATTTATGTACTTGGTTGCCTTTCTATTCTCATGTACCCAATTTTGAAAAGTAACCCGCCAAGCTGGGATGGCAAAAACCATTAATAGACCCAAAAAGAATAGGAATCAACAACATGATGAACCGACAAGAATTAAAAGAAAGCTGAATCATGAGGACCCCAACATCTAACGAACTAAATGACGTATGTTGCAAATAAAGAACTGATAATGATTGTCGACTTCGGGTATGTTCTAGGTTGGATGGGCCAATAAAATTTTAAGAAACATAAGAGAGAGAGAAAGATGATGATTGGCGGGGTTGGGCGTGTGGTCCTCTCGTCTCGTGCCTTTTAGGATAAAACTATAAGTGCACACAGCCCAAGCGTCTGGCCCAACTAAAAGAACTAAACGACACAGCCGTCTGCCCTCTCCCACCCTCCTATTTAGTAAAGGTTTGATGCCATTTGTCCAACCTAATAACCTTCTACCTTCCTGACCCTCTCATCTCAAAGATCTTCAACGAGGACTGTGTGCTATTTGTGATCTTTAACAAAATACTGCTCTACTTTTACTTTATTTTTGAAAATCCGTTATACTTTGGAAGCTAACAAAATAAGGGAATTTTGCTGGAGCTTGTAACATACTTGATATTTCTATATTTTATTATTTCTGATTAAAAATTAATTATTATTAAAGCATAACATAAAAAAGTATCACTAAAGCCTTGATAACATCCCAGTAACTTAATCATCATCTATTGTATATTTTGTTATTATTTTCACAAGTATGTATCACTTTTGTTGTAATCATTTATTTAGTCTTATCTTTATTTTATTTATATTTTTCTAGTTATCATCAAAGATGTATAAGGGTGATTTTCCTCAATTAACAACACACAACAAAACTTTATCATTTCTTCCTATTTCTCTACTCTTTTATGATATCAAAACCTACTTCCAAATTTCTCGACATCTAGCATTTTTTTCCCAAAACACAATCTTCCAAATTCAAACGACTCCACACATACATATCCACATAACAACCCCAGACTACCATTGATATCAATTTATACCTACATATCTAGCAACACATCATAGTTTAATTTTTTAAAAATTTCTTCACTTCTAGAACACAACAAATACCAGCAGCTTATACAGAACCACGTATCAGCAGAATCAACACAATACCAGTAGAATTTCAAAGACAAGAATATGTCAGAACATAGCCTACCTACATTGCCCTTCAATCAAATCACCAATTTTCTCACTACACTGCTAGACTCTATGAACTACTTGGCCTGGCAAAACCAAATTAGATATATTATAATTATCTCTGATCTTGTTGGATATGTTGATGGGACCATTGCACCTTCGAACAGTATCTCTGACTCTCAATCCACTAATTACGCCAAATGGAAGAAAATGAATCAACTTATTTATTATTTCCTCACCGGATCCCTTTCCAGGACCATATTATGACTCGCCCTCGAACACACCACCGCATGCAATCTTTGGGTTGGCATTAAAGATCACTTCATGCTCTAGTTAGCATCATAATGCTCCCTCCTTTGTCAAAAACTCCACAATTTCAAAAAGGGCCCTAACACCATCATCGAGCACCTTAATACGGTGTCCATTACCAAAGACTCCATCTTAGACGACAACCTTGTCCTCTTCACCTTAAATGGACTACCTGTAGAATCTGAGTCCTTCATCATGGCAATCGAAAACCACAACACTAGCACCATCTTTGTCGAACTCAAAGCAAAGCTTTTACTTCATAAATAGAGGCTGATCTCTTTCCACGTGCCACTATTATTGGATTCCTCCTTTATTGCCTTCTCCAGCACGAACCACTCCACCTATGGAACTTCCTTTTAACCCTAATGTTTTTGGATCCTCTCATTCAAGGGCTGACTCGTTTAGTAGCCCATTCACTAGGCCTTTTAATGCACCAACATCTAGGCTTGTGTAGGTTAATGAAAACCCACATAATCCCTCCATGTGTACTCCAGCCTAATTTCAAACTCAAAACCATCATAACACCTTTTTATCCTAACCTAATTTCCACAATAATAAACCACCTACCTAATGTCAAATCTGCTGGAAATGGGGACACATTGTCGTTCATTGTTGGTTTTGGTACTCCAAATCCCGTAACCGCTCCTTTGGTTTCTGCCACCTTACAAATAATATTACCACAGCCTTCTTTACTATAAACAGCTAACCCAATCATGATCCAACTCCCTTCAATACCATTACTATTACTGAATGGTTATTCGATACTAGTGTCATTACTTATATGACTTCACATTCTCATATCGTAGAATCCGTCGCACCATATGAAGGATCTAATAAAGTCATTATTGGTTATGGGCACACTCTTCCTATTTCATCTGTCGGTACCTTAATCTTTACACCTTTTTCCTATAATCTTCATCTTCCAGATATATTAATTGTTCCTTACATTACTATTAATCTTTTATCTATTGTAAAATTTTTCATTGATAATTCCTATGTCATTGAATTTAATCCATTTGGTTATGTTGTGAAGGACCTCAATTCTAAGATACCACTACTCATAGGCCCAATTCATAACAACCTCTACCTCATGAAGATTCGACTGTAATTCACAAATCCAGTTGCTCTTGTAGCTAACTCCGCTTCAATGAAGTTATGGCATCAATGTCTTAGTCATCCATGTCATTCCATATCATCCATATTAGGTACTATTTTGCAATTTAAAAATGTTCTCAATCCATATACTTCTTGTCTTCAAGGCAAAATTGTTAATCTTTCCTTTTTCTCTGTCTTATCACATTTCTATAAACCTTTACAACTAAAGCATTGTGATATTTAGGATCCCTCCTTGTCTCTTTCCCACTCTGGCTATCGATATTTTATTATCTTTGTGGATGATTTTAGTTGTTTTACTTGAATTTTTCCTCTAACCCTTAAAATTATGCCTTGCTTTATTTTCAATCTTTTAGAACCACCGCTAAAAATCTATTCTCCACTACTATATAAACCTTTCAATGTGATCGAGCTCCTGAACTCACCAAAGGTGCCTCTACTCACTATCTACTTTCTGCTAAATTCACTATTTGCATCTTTTGTCCCTATACACCCCAACAAAATGATCTTGCTAAACAAAAAAATTCATCATATAACTGAAATTGGCCGTACCCTCCTTCATGCCTCTCTCCCCAAGTCTCTCTAGTATAAAGCTTTCACCACTACTGTTTATCTTATCAATCTTTTATCCACTTCTGTTCTTTATCGCAAATCTCCTTATGAAGTCCTCCACTATACTCAACCTGACCTTACTCATCTTTGAGTCTTTAGGTGTGCCTGTTTTCCTTATTTGGGTTTCACCCGTGAAGAAAAACTTATACTAAGCCTTTCAGATGTATTTTTCCTAGTTATGCCTCACAATATAAAGACCATCGGTGCTTTGATCCCATCACCTTTAAGTTTTATATTTCCCATTATGTCTGCTTCCTTAAACTCTTCCTCCTCTCCTATTTCTTTACCTTTACATCTTCCCCCTCCACCTTCCACTTCTTCCCCCCAGCCCCTCCCCCAACCACATCACTTTCTCCTTCTCATTCCATGATCACATGTACTCAAGATTACACCTATACCCCTCATCACTTTTTTAATTACGTCAATTACATTGTCACCATCCCAAATACTCCTTTTGATCCCACATACTTTACTTAAGTTAACAAATTTCCTCACAGGTACCAAGCTAGACTTGATGAGTTTAGCGCTCTCCATCACAATGACACATGGATTCTTGCTCCTCCCCTACCAAACATAAATATTGTCAATTGTATATGAGTTTTCTTCACTAAACAAAATCTCAATAGTTCTCTTGAGCATTATAAAACTCGTCTTATAGCCAAAGGTTATCATCAAAACCCAAGTGTTGATTACACCACAACTTTCAATCCTTTTATCAAACCTACAACTATTCGCATCATCATTGTCCTAGTTATGTTTCATAATTGGCCTATTCGTTAACTTGATGTTAATAATTCCTTTCTTCATGGTTAATTATAGAACGTATTTATATATCTCAACCCCCTAGTTTTATAGCTCCCCACCATCCTCACTATGTTTGTAGACTCCATAAAGCCTTACATGGTCTCAAATAAGCCCTTCGAGCCTTGTTTCATTACCTAAGTCAAAAACACCTTAAACTCCACTTTAAGCCTCCAAGTCAAATACCTCTCTTTTCATTCATACTACCTACTCTCACACAACCTTACTATTAGTTTATGTGGATGATATCTTAGTAACTAGTTTTTCACCCTCCTTCATTATAACACTTGTCTATGATCTTATCTATGACTTTTCTATAAAAGACCTAGGTTCACTTATCATTTTCTAAGTATCGAAGTCCATCCCAATTCTCAAGGACTACTTCTCACCCAAACACATATTACCAAAGATGTTCTTCTCCTCATTGACTTTGATAAATCTAAACCAATTTATACGCTCATCACTCCATCACTTCCATTGTCTAAAAATCATGATGTTCCCCTCTCTGATCCTATTGAATCTCGTAGTACTATTGGTACACTTCAATATCTTTGTCTCACCTGTCCTAATATTCAATTTGTTATTAATAAAGTATTTTAATTTTTACAGTGTCTCACTGACATTCAATAGTATACGATGAACTAGATTCTACGATATCTCTGCTTCACACCCCCTCGCGGTATTCATTTTAACAAATCTTCCAACCTTTCCTTGCAAGCCTATTGTGATGTTGATTGCTGGTTGTGATGTTGATTGCTGGATGTCCTAATGATCACCATTTTACCTTTGGTTATTGTATCTTCCTTAGACCTAATCTCATTTTATAGAGTACTAAGAAGCAACCCACTATTGCTCGATCTAGTGTTAAAGTTGAGTACTGCAACATTGCTTTTGATTCTGCAGAATTATTTTAGATTACGGCTCTTTTTGGTGAATTAGGTTTTGCTAATCTTTCTCTCCTACTCTCTGGTATGACAATCTCAGTGCTACCTTTTTAGCCTCGGATTTAGTTTCTCATGCTCGTATCAAGCACATTGAAATTGACAATCATTTTGTTCGTGATATAGTTGCCAGCAAAGCTTTATTCATTAGTCACGTTTCATCCTCTGCTCATATCATTGATATTATGACCAAAGCTCTTTCCTCTTCAACTTTTCAACGACTTCGAGATAAGCTCACAATCTCATCCTCTCGTGAGCGTAGGGGGCTGATAACATATCAGTATCTTAACCATCATCCATTATATATTTTGTCACTATTTTCACATTTATATATCACTTTTGTTGTAATTCTTTATTTAGTCTTATCTTTATTTTATTTATGCTTATCTAGTTTTCATCAAAGATGTATATTAAGGGTTGTTTTCCTAAATTAATAACACTCAACAAAACATTATCATATCTTCCTATTTCTCTACTCACTACAAGAGTTAAGACATTTAGTGACAATTTTTTGTGACTAGCTATTGTTTCGTCACAAATACGAGATTTTTTGTGATGAGACAATTGATTGACACTATTGTTTGGATTAACTGTGATGATTTATTTTTTGTCACTAATACAGTAGTAATTATGACAATTTATGGTCTTTCACAATTAAGTTGTCACTATTAATATATTAATAGTGTCAAATTTTCTTTTATTACTAAGTTTTGTCATTAAAAGCCTATGCAATTTGGGGCTAAAATAATTTTGGCGGGAATAAATTGTAATTGTGACTGAACATATGTAAATAACTAATATTTTCTAGTTGTTGTGACAAAACATAGTTTGGTCACTAATATGTTTTTCTTTTTGTTACGAAATGGCTAATCGTCACACAATATTTTACTTATTGTGACAAAAAAATTTGTCAATAAATATTCAATTAATTAGTGTCTACTTCATATTGTCATAATAACCGAACTATAACTATGGTTACAACTATTTGTAATTTAGTGAAAATTTTTTGTGACTAACTATTTTTGTCATCACAAATACGAGATTTTTTAGTGTCAAGATAATTGATTGACATTATTGTTTAGATTAACTGTGATGATTTGTATTTTTATCACTAATACAATGGTAATTGTAGCAATTTAGTATCTTTCACAGTTAAATTGTCACTATTAATATATTAATAGTGTTAAATTTTATTTTATCACTAAGTTTTGTCACTAAAAGTCTATGTAATTTGACACCAAAATAATTTTGGTGGGAATTAATTGTAATTGTAACAAAACATATGTTGGTAACTAATATTTTCTATTTGTTGTAACAAAACATAGTTTGGTCACTAATATTTTTTGTTGTTGTGATGACACAGTTTACCGTCACAATATTTTACTTGTGACGAAAAACTTTTGTCAATAAATATTCAATTAATTAGTGTCTACCTAATATTGTCACAATCACTAAACTATAACTATGGTTACTACCATTTATAATTTAGTGACAATTTTTTGTGACTAAGTATTATTTCGTCACAAGTACGAGGTTTGTTATGACAAAACAATTGATTGACACTATTGACTATATTAACTGTTATTATTTATTTTCGTGTCAGTAATACAATGGGAATTGTGATAATTTAATACCTTTACAATTAAATTGTCACTATTAATATATTAATAGTGTCAAATTATCTTTTATCTCTAAGTTTTGTTTACTAAAAGCCTAGTACTTGTTATGATGAAAATTTTTGTCAATAAAATTTCAATTATTTAGTGTCTACTTAATATTGTCACAACAACTGAACTATCACTATGTTCACTACTATTTGTAATTTTAGTGAGAAGAAATTTTGTTGTCACTTGATCAACTTTTTGTTACAAAAGTTATTGTCAATATAAACGTAACAAATTAACGATAAATATTTGTTGTTATAATAACATATTAAAATTAACCACTGTAAAGATAAATTTTGTCATTATTGTAAAAATTTTAGAGACCAAAAACTACTTGTCATGATTTTTTCTTTAATATGAT
>JAOQML010000006.1:29170741-29188874 GCA_027568935.1 Erythroxylum urbanii | reverse complement strand
TGGGGATCAGGGATCGAGAATAGGGAGTGGAAGTTCCGGGCGAGACGGGGCGCCCCACCCCGTTGTCATCCCTAGGTAACGCAAGTCCAAACAGTACAAACAATAGGTTAATTTTACGTATTAAGATTTAAGAAGCGGAGTTAGCTTGATGTCCGCTCTACATTTCTACTATATAATTTTACTCAATAATGGTTCACTAATTAGAACTGAACATGAACCACTTGTGGATCGATTACTGGCTGCTGGGGAATTAAATGAGCTTGGACTATGGTTAACGACTTGAAGTTGCAGGTGAAGAGTTGGTGGAAGCAGAAGGTTAATGGGATATATGGGAATAAAAAATACTTGGGGATATAATGGGAAGTTTGGCTTGGACAGGAGCAATTCAGTTTTTTCTTTTATAACTTTTTTGTGATATATAAAGTAAAAGCGATTCCATTGGCCAACTTAGCCCCTCAAAGGTTTCTACTTATAGCCAACACTACATTAGCAACTAGAACTAAGAAGAAAGAAAAAAGCTTCCATCCTCCCTGTCTGTTTCCTAGGTCATGAGAGCTTACTGATTTTCCAGGTAGAAATGGTAATGGCTAAGCTTGTCTGCTACTTGTTTCTAGCAATCCTTGGCATTTCGATGGTTGCAACCAAGGTACCAGTTACACTACCTTCTCCATTCCTCTAATGAACACAATCCGCTTCCATCGACCAAGTTTATGACCGTTTGTTCATCATTGTTGCTTTTCAGGTTATGGCAGGAGAAACCAACTACCACCTAGACACTGTAAGTCTTTTTTCAACTTTCTCGCTGCTTGTTCAGTCCCTTTGTCTTTGTCTTTGTCACGTGATGCTCTTGTTTTGCATATAATTCTGCTCGTCGTGCCTCATTTTCTGACATAATTTTTGAAACGTTTCAGGATAACTGTGGACCCGGGGGTTTAAAGAGCTATCGTAAGTAGTGATCGTATCTTTTTACACATTAGTTATGTGACCCAGTTTCAGTATCTGGCTTCACAGGTTAATGTAGGCTTTCTGTTTCTCTGCCAAGCTTTTCTTGCCAGAATTTTCACTTAAACAGGATGCAAGTAGTATTAAAACTTTTGTTTGGATACTATTTGCTTACATAAAATTATTCCCAAGAAAAGTTGTGCAAGAAAAAATGTCTGGATTCCTTCTTTCTTCCGTTTTCCTTTGCACTTTTTTTCTTCCATCAAAGCAATTGTTGAATTTTCATGTTTAAGACTTATAATTTTGATAAAAAAATAAGCAGTATAGTTATTAGTTCTTAATTGGAACGGTGATGTGGTGGAACTGGAGCAGAGTGCCCATCACAATGCACGAGAAGGTGCAGCCAGACACAATATCACAAGCCATGCATGTTCTTCTCTCAGAAATGTTGCACAAAGTGCCTATGCGTACCTCCTGGCTACTACGGTAACAAGGGTGTATGCCCTTGCTACAACAATTGGAAGACCAAGCGTGGAGGACCCAAGTGCCCTTAGATAACATCTACGTCTCATGCATTATTACTTTCATGAATCTGTTATTTATCCATAATTTTGATCACCATTTTCATTTCCTGTTATGAGAATCAATCAATATGTACCAATATTTAAACTATTCCCTCATGTTTTTTTGGTTGTTAAATGACTATCATTTGATAATGTATCAAATTCCGAAGGACCTTAATTTCTGTCAAAAGTTAAGCCGACTGCAAAAGACCTTTGTTAGATAACACAAACTTTACTCATTAAATCAGGATCAATCATAAACTTGTATTATTAACTGAGAAAATGTGAGAAATTACCTGTTTTGCTCTCTTGCTCAATGAACAAGATGTTAAACTAATCGAATAAGTTGTTAGATCCTTTGAACAAGTTGTTTCGGAAACGAACAAGCTGTTAAAACTTTTGATGAACCTTTATGAAAGTTGTATAACTTTACGTCATTAATGTCTTTTTGCTCTTTTCTTAATACATAGGCCTCCTAATGAGTCAGAGAACTATAGATTTACGAACTTACTTAAGCAGGTTGTAGGAGGCTTTAGCAGCTATTTATAGTAACTTTATTAGACTTCCCCAACTGATAAAAGTTGCTTCTTTGTGACTATAAGGTCACAGGCTCGAATCAGAAAAACAACATCTTTGTAAAAATTACAAAAGGAAGTCTAGGTACATTGATGACTTTCCCCCAAACCCTCACAAAGCGGGGAACCTTGTATACTGGGATATGTTAACTTTTATTAGGCTTCGCTATCATAGGCCCAATAAGGACTCATTTTTCTCGTTGAATTTTAGCTTATTTGACCATATCCTTTATTGACCTTCTTTATTATCTTTAATTTAGATCAAATTCAATTTTCATAGTCTCAATTTTTATAAAAACTCACAAATAATAATTGTCTAGAAAGAATTTAAATTCCAACATTCTCCGCCTTTGACAAATATTAATTACAACAATTGTAATGAAATAAGAAACAGTGAAAGTGGCTAAGAAAATCAAAGGAATGGTCGACATATCCAAAGATAATAAAAGTTCATTATTTAGTAATGTAAGACTTTCAATATGAGAAAATATCAAATATATTTGTCATACGCAACATAGATCTAATATAATCACAAATATCGAATATCTTACTGATATGAATGAGAAAATGGAGTATAGAATACTACAATGATACTTGTATAATCTGAAATGTATCATTGTTTTGTTTATTGGTTTTAATTTCTCTAAACTTTATGCTAAACTGTCATAGAGAAATTTTTTCTCTTACTGAATTTTAAACTACATAAGGGGAAAAAAAACACCTATATAGGATTAATGATTTATATCCCCTATGTCTTATAAATATATGGGTTTATCAAAGTATTTGTATATGTCTAGGAAACATAGGATCATAGTTAGTTTGTGTATTTGTCAATGACCATTAAAATGCTTAAGATTAACATAAATCTTAAGACTTTCACCTACATTAAACTATATATATATATATGAAAATGTACTGTCATAATATATGAAATCCATATAACTATATCAAGAGCAAAATAAAGTGATCCCTAACTAATAGTGTGCTAGGAACCTCAACAAACTCATGCTATATAAATGTCTCTAAAACATAACTAGTCAAAGTTCTTTAGTTAATGAATCAGCTAACATATGCTTAGTCTCGATGTGCTCCACTATAATGCCATCCTTCTGTACCATTTCCTTTATGGTCAAGTACTTGACTTCTAAATGCTTAGACCATGTGATATTGTTATTGTTGTTACTGAATAATATAATAGAAATATTATTACACATAACTAAATGGATTTAGTAACCAAATCAACTACAAACAACTAAAAATTCAAGTTCTTAAGCCAAACTGCTTGTGAAGTACCCACATCGCATGTTACAATCTTCGCATACAAAGTCAAGGAAGTCATTAGTGTCTACTTGACACTCTTCCACAAAACAATACCATCTACTATCATAGAAATTTACCTTAATATGGATTTCCTTTATCCAGACACATAGCAAAATCTAAATTTACATAACTAATAAGGTATAAATTATTGACTTCTTGTAATGTCAACATAAAATCTTTAGTTCCTTTAAAGTATCTCAAAACTTATTTAACTGTATTCTAGTGGTCTATTCTTAAGTTAGCCAGATACCTACCAGTAGTCCAACAATAAATGCAATGTTTGATCTAATGCATTATTGGGCATATATCAGGCTGCCAACTATAATAGAATAAGGAACATTTTTCATAGCCCCTCTCTCTCTATATCATTCTTTGGACATTGTGCCAAATAAGCTCTCGCCATAAGAGATAAGACCTCTAATGGTTTTACAATCAATCATATGAAACCTTTTTAGCACACATTTAACACGTGCACTCTGTAAAAGACCTAATAAGTTTTGAGATCTGTTCCCATAAATCTGAATACCTAGCATAAGATATGCTTCACTAAGGTCCTTTATATGAAAATACTTGGCCAAAAGATGCAAAACCTTATATAGCATGGTCAAGTCAGTTGATGCAAGTAAGATATCACCTATATATAAAATTAGAAAGATAACCTTTCCTCCTTACCTTGTAATATAAAAATTTTTCAACCTTATTTTTACGAAGCCAAATAAGATAACAATCTCAACAAACTTCTGATACCATTGTCTAGAAAGTTATTTTAAAACATACATGGATTTCACCAATTTACAAACTATATCAATTATGTCATGATCTCGAAACTCTTAGGCATGTTCCATATAGACCTCTTCATAAAGGCCTCCATTTAGGAAAGTGGTATTAACATCTATCTGTGATAAGATGTGATTTGGTTATATTAATTGGATTCATCTCTTTTGTTTTGGGCTAATTTTGGTGCCTAATTGATAAAATTAATATTTAATGTTATTTTAGGAGGTGACAAGTGAAGATTGGGGCATTATTTATCAAAGCCATGAATTTTGAAAAGATAAAGATGATAAATCACTAAAGCAGATAAGGTGAGATCACGTCTAAATTCAAATTAAAATCACGTCTAAATCCAAATTAACTCTAAGAAGTTTAGTTCAATTAAGAGACTTATTCCCAGCCTTATTATGTATGAATCTTGATTTGTTTAAAAGATTATCTCTGGAATATTGAAAGAAGTTAGTTTTGAGTCAGAGAGGAAGAGAAAAATGTGACACCCACCTTCATCATTATTCCCTTTTTTCTTTCTTTTGTTTTTGTTTTCTTATTTCTTCTATCTTTGGTGTGGAAATATGGCCATATATGGCTAAATCTGAATTTTCTTATTCAAGGGGAATTAAAACTATAGTTGTAACTTTGGGAGGTATTGTTCTAAACTTATATTTTATTTTAATTCAAGTATTTCTTAATCCTTGTTTTTCTATTTCATAAGTAATTAATATTAATTTATTATGATAGTTAATTTAATATGGATTATTCTATAGCTATTCATAAGTTTAGTGATCCGTAATTGTCATGAATGATTGGTACAACTAGCAAGTAGGTTATTTATGTATTTACATATTTAACTTATGAGAAACATGAAAAATAAATTGAATAATTGTAATTGTCTAAATTATTTAATTTAAGGTTTAGTCTTTTTCACTAAATTTATTGCTATCATTCAATTAATAAGGAATGTTCTCATACCTAAGGTAAGTTTTGGTTTGAATCTTATGTTTGAATTAATTAATTTAGAAAAATTGAGATTTATTTTAGCTATCCTAATAGGTTTCAAACTAACCACTTGAGTTATAAAAAATTATTCTTTTTAGACTAATGATCAAAGTTACAATTATATGAGATCCTTCCTTAAGTCAGAGTTATGTAAAACTAAATTTCTCATTTTTACACTTAGTTGATTTATTTTAATTCCTAGTTAATTTAGCTAATTAGTTAATTAATCAAAAAACACCATGTGCATATTTATAAGTTAATGGTAACATAGATGAGAATGCTCTATTAGATATGCAACTTTACTAGAAGAGATAAAGTAAGGAATGTAATGGTAAGATACAAATTAAGGGTGACTAATATTGATGGTAAATTAAGAGAGACAAGACTTATTTTCTCTCTTAAACATTTTCCTTCAAGTATTGTGTCTTGTATTTAGCCCAGAAACTTAATATTATTGTTGTTGTTATTGTTATTAATCATAACCCCTATTCTATTTTATGAATTGAAATTAAGAAACTAAATTTTATTTCTCTTGGGATTTGGCCTAATTCCATAAATATTACAAAATTTTAGTAAATCAGATATTGATTTTTAGGACTTCAACATTATGTTCAGAATTTTAAAGCTATTATCAAGGAAATATTTTAGTTTTTAAACCTTTTTTGCATTATTTTACAATTTACTGATAATCTCTTATCTTGTATAACTCGTTCTACTCAAACAAGTGACTTGCAATATAATCAAAAGATTGAGAAGACAACGAGTCATTTAAGAAAAGAGACTAAGTAAGGAAAAAAGCATTCACCTTTAAAGGTGAAAGATAAGATTGACTTAACAATTGGTGAAGCTTCCAATTTTCAAGAAGTTGAAGAAAAGACGGCAAATCCAAACACTAAAACATAAGGAGTTAGTCTTGCCAAATTTGAATCAACAGCTCTTATACATAAGATTTCTAGATGTTGAGGTAGATTTCAAATTGAAATCTAGTTTGATTCACTTACTTCCTATCTTTCATGGTTTTGCAAGTGAAGATCTACATAAATACTTGAAAGAATTTCATATTGTTTGCTTTGGAATGAAACTATAAGGATTAACAGAAGAACAAATTAATCTTGGAGCTTTCTTATTAAAAGATAAGATGAAGGATTGACCTTATTATCTTCCCAAACAACATAGAATAAAATGAAAAGATTATTCCTTAGGATGTTCTTTCCTACATCATGAGTAGTCAATATCAGAAAGGAGATATGTGAGATAAGAGAATTGACTAGAAAAACATTGTACATGTAATGGTAGAGGTTTAAGTAATTATGTGCTAGCTACCCATACCATCAAATTCTTAAGCAATATTTGATCCAGTGTTTCCAGTGTTTTTATGACAACTAAGGTATATGATGAGAATATTTTCTGAGTATATTAAGAATTACATTAAAGTATTCTTTTATGATTTCACTTTTTATAGAGATTCATTTAAAGATTGCTTAAATCATTTATCTAAGGTTCTCAAAAGATTCATTGAAACAAATTTGGTGTTAACCTATTAAAATGTCATTTTATGGTTAGTCAAGGAATCATTTCTAGGGGTATAGAAGTTAATAAGGCAAAAGTGGATTTAATTTTAAACTTACCTTACCCTATAAACGTTAGGGAAGTTCAACCTTTTCTTGGACATACAGGATTTTCTATCAAAGGTTTGTAAAATATTTTTCAAAGATTGCTAATTGTCAAAGTTGCTGCAAAAAGATGTTATATTTGAATTTGAGAAGGAATATCAAGAAGCTTTTGACAAGGTCAAAGAATTATTAATATGGGTGCCTATTATTTAACCACCAAATTGAGATCCACCATTCAAGATTATGTGTGATGCTAGCAACTATGAAGTAGGAGCTATTTAAGGCTAAAAAACTAGGAAACAAAGTCGTATCATCTATTATGCTTCAAGAACATTGGATATTGCATGGTACAATTACTCTATAATTGAGAAAGATCTTTCAGCAATTGCTTTTTCTTTAAATTCATTTAAATTTTATTTCTTGGCTCTAAATTTGAGTATGTTAGTAAGGGATAAAGATATTTTACCTATTTATAAAGATTTTCCTGATGAGCAATTGTTCCAAATGAAAGTTACAGTTACTTGGTACGCAGAGCTTATTAATTATTTAATTACTAGAACTTTAACTAATTACAATAGTAAATTGAAGAAGGAAAAGATAACGAACGAGACAAAATATTACTTTTAACTTGAACCATATTTATGGAACTTCTACTATAATCAATTTATTTGACAATGTAGGCCAGAGAATAAATAATGTTATATCTTAGATTTTTTCATAGCTATACATATGGAGGTCACTTTGTTCCTAAACAAATTGTTATAAAGGTTTTGAATAGTGGTTTTTGTTGGGAGAATTTGTTTAAAGATGAATATGTTTTTTATAAAAGTTATGATAGATACTAAAAGACATATACGTTGTCTTATATAAATGAAATGCCTTAAACCCCTTTTCTTATAATTGAGATATTTGATGTATAGGGCATTGATTTTATAGCCCTTTTCCTTCATCTCATGGTTTTTCTTATGTAATGTTGGTACATTATGTTTCGAAGTGGTGGTAGCAAAATCCACTAAAACTGATGATTCTATAATTATTATAGGTTTTATAAAGTTTAATTTTTTAAATACATTTGGAGTTCCACAAGCCATTATTAGTGATCAAGGGAGCCATTTTTACAATAGAGTAGTGGCAATTTTTTTAAAAAAAGGATAGAGTGCATCATCAAATAGCCACCCTATATCATCCACAAACAAATGGACAAGTATAAGTATTGAATAGAGAAGTGAAACTTATTTTGAAAAGATAGTGAATTCGAGAAGCAACGATTGGAGCTTACATTTAGACGATGCTCTTTAGGCTTACCATATAACCTACAAAACAATAATAAGAATGTCCTCTTGTCAATTGATTTTTTATAAGGCTTGCTATTGACCTATAGAGAACAAATATAAAGCTTATTGGGCAATGCAGTATTGTAACATGGATTTGGACAAATCTGGGGAGGCAAGGAAATTACAACTGCAAGAGTTAAAGGAACTAAGATTGGATGCTTATGAGAATTTGAGAATTTACAACGATAAAATCAAAATTGTTCCATGATAATATAATCTTGAGGAAACAATTTAAGGTGGGAAAGAAAATGTTATCATAAATTCTCAATTAAAGTTTTTTTTAGATGGATTGATTTTTTATTATAATTAATGTTTTTTGTTATGATGCATCAAAAATAAAAAGTTTAGATACTAAAAATATATTTAAGGTGAATGGACATAGATTGAAACCATTTTATAAGGATATGGCGATTTCAAGTTTGATGGATATTGATTTGGCACTTCCTTAATATATCGAAGATTTAGAAGAAATACCTCTATCGAGCATAATAATGTTAAACAATTACATTCTTTGCAAGGCAACCCAAACATGATAATTTTTATTAGTTTTGTTTTAGTTATTTACAAGTTTCTTTTGTTTTATTTTGTGTAATTATTTTGTTAGCTTAAGGGTAAAAAGGACTTTTGGGTAGACTGCTACAATTCATAAGGTGAGACCACATCTTACGTGACTCAGTTTTTAGTAATGATTAAAAATCAAACTGGTTCAACCTATTTAACTATAAAAACCTTTAACTGACCACTTTTTTATTCAGTTTATTTTAATAACCCTTGTTAAAATTAACCAATTTATCAACCAACTGGTCATTTTTCTTAAGTTAAGTAATTTTTATAAACTAGAATAAACCGATTGGTTTTTATTTATCAATCTCCTTCTTCAATTAAAATACAAAATTTTCGATGGGTAAAGATAGTTTTCTTCTTTAATCTTATTTCGAATTCTTTAATTTTGTTTAATATTTATTGTATACCGTCTTTATGATGGTTTAATATCGGTTAAACTTTTAAACCTTAAACCTCTTATATTATCAATTTAAAAGCTTTTAGGATGAAAGGCCTTCAGTTATAGAATGTTAAATTTCATAAGGCAAGATAATGCCTTATGTAACTCATGTTTAGGGTAATAGCCCTTTAAATTCTATAATGTTAAAAATAGTAAGGTAAGATCACGCCTTAGACAATTTAAGATTTTGGAATTATATCCATTAAGTGCCAGATTGTTAAAATGCATAAGGTGGGATAACACCTTATAGATATTAGTAAATTGTTTTGTTTTAGGGATCTAATTAAAATTTTAAAAATAATAAATAAATAAAACATTATAATTTTTAATATTAAAAAAACAAAAATACTAAATAACAAACACAACCCTAACTTATTTCTTTTCTTAATCCAATTTTTAAGTCCCACATTGCCCTACATCGAGCTCCACCAACCACATGTCCTAGTCCTAGGCTAGCAAATCTCTAGTAGCAATGCACCAAGTTGTCAGTAGTCTATATAATGACACAAGCTTCTATCAAGAACTCTACAGCTTATTCCAAATGTTTAATAGCTCTCGTTCACAAGCATCCCATACCAAGCACCAGGCATCAAACAACATAGCTACACCAAACCCGCACAAACAGTTTTTAAACTAGTATACTGGCTCACATGTCTAGAAATTGTAAATCATTATAGTAATGGGAAGAACAAAACAAACTTTACGATGAATGTAATTAACACACCTACATGTCCTCTTACACTATAGTGCATTTAGTTTCAGGTACTTACAACTTAAGGGAGTATTCTAATCTCTGACTTATTTTATGTTGATTAATTTTTTGGAATGTGAGCATCTTATGTATACATTAGAGATAATTTATGATTTTAGTGTGGGAGAGAATGAGTGTATATACCATGTGCAGATCTACCTTTATTTTCTATGATAAAATTTGTGATTTGTGCTTGAACTCATGAATACTATGTTTCATATGTTGATTATTCCTCATGGAAACATAAAATTTTCTAATTTTTGTTTAGAAATAGTCCCCAAGTTAGGATATATTTTTTGTTTGAGTTTTAATGCATGAGAGAGATGAGTATGATTAGCATTTTTTATTAAATGAAAATAAGCAAGACTTAATGCATTTTAATACCATGTGAGCTTTTGATCTTAAGAGCAATCCGTCATATTTATGCTTATATATTTTTCTTTGTAGTGTGTTACCAAACATGGCTTTTTTATGCTAAAACTTGCTCTTGAATAAATTTTGAGACCAAAATTTTTTGTGAGAGATAAAAGTTCATCTTAATTTTGAACCTTCGAGAACCAATTTGATCATGGACCTTGCTTTTCTTGCATATTAACCTTATTTCAAGCCACTTTATCCTCCTTTTTATTAATTTCTTAATAATTTTGAACCCATAAATTGAAGGAATTGTGTAAAGCTTATTTGCATAATATTTTTACTATTTCTATGGAAAGTAAATCAATTTATTCAAGTTGAGCGATGTTTTGATTTCTCAAGTTTTATAGAATAGGAGAGAAGTATAATAAAAGAAATAGAGAAAGAATTTTCTCTTTGTTATTTCTTGTTCTAAAAAATAAAAAATTTGAAAACAAAAAGGAAAAGAAAGAAAATAAAAGAAACTGAATGAGGTGATTAAAAGGATGTTATTTGAATTAAGTAAGTTCTGGACTGATTTGAGTTAAAACTTGTGTGGAAAGTTTATATGATTCCCTCCAATTTTTTTAACCTAAAAACTTTTTTTTCAATACCTTTACACCTAAGCCATGTTTCAACCTTTATCAAGTACCTTTGATTTATGCATTAAATTCAATTTTGTTAGTGATGGAGATATGATCCATGAACAAGCTTATAGAAATAAAGCTTAAGGAAATAACTCTTCTATGTTTTGATTGGAGAGTTTAATGAACCGCAAACATGTTGAGTGTATAGAGTGAAATCTATAAAAGGGTATTAATCTTTTTCTATTTGATTTTGATGGAATTGATGAGATTTTAAATTTTCATTATAAATATTTGCTCCATGAGTGCTTTTCTCTTGATTTCTAATTTATCTTAATCCTTTAATACTTATTAACTTTTGAGATATTTTTAGATGATATGAAACAGGATGAGATATTGTTAAAAGGAAAGTCTTTCTTCTTTCTTCTAAGTTTGGTGTGGAACTATGCCCATATATGGCTAAATCTGATTTTGTTGATTTAAGGAAAAACAAAACTCTAGTTATAACTTTGGGAGGTTTTATTTTAGACCTAGATTTTATTTTAGTTCAAATATTTCTTATTTCTTGTTTTTATTTCATGATTAATGAATATTGATTGATCTAAAAAATTTATTCATAATTGATTATTCTATAGCTATACGACGATAGTTTTTCTTCTTTCTTCTAACTTTGGTGTGGAACTATGTCCATATATGGCTAACTTTGTATTTGCTAATTTAAGGAATACAAAACTCTAGTTATAACTTTGGAAGGTTTTATTTTAAACCAATATTTTATTTTAGTTCAAATCTTTCTTATTTCTTGTTTTTTATTTCATGAGTAATGAATATTGATTTATCTAACAAATTTATTCAGTATTGATTATTCTACAGCTATCCATAAGTTTAATAATCCATAATTGTCATGAATGATTGGTACAAGTAGCATGTAGGTTATTTATGTATTTACATATTTAACTTATGAGAAACATGAAAACTAAATTAAATAGATGTAGTTATTTTAAGGTTTACTCTTTTTCATTAAGCTTATTGCTATCATTCAATTGATACGGAATGTTATCATGCTCAATTAATTAATAATAAGTTTTAGTTTAAATGTTAGGTTTGAATTAATTAATTTAGAAAAATTGAGAATTATTATGGCTATCCTAATAAGTTTCAACTTAACTACTTGCATTGTGAAATTTTATTTTTTTAGACTAATGATCAAAGTTATAATTGAACAAGACTCTTCCCTTGAATTATAATTAAGTAAAACTGAATTCTCACTTTTATACTACGTTGATTTATTTTGATTCCTTGTTAAATTTATATAATTAGTTAATCAATCATAACCCCCCCCCAATTCAATTTTATCAATTGCAATAACAATAACAACAACACCAGTATAAATCTCGCTTACACATAGGGTATGGAGAGGTCCAGTAGTATATAGTCTTACTCCTAACTAGTAGAGAGATTGTTTCCAATTAACCCACAAGAAAGGGAAAAAAAACTATCTTTTAGTTATCTTGGATTTAACTTGATTTGATGACTTAAGGCTTCAATAAACCATTTAATCTGATGTAGCTCCATTTGATAATGAGATATTATTGTCATGATCACTCTAAATGCATCCTTAAAGGATATAAGAGAAACAGTTACATTAAAGTTAGTACCTTCTCTCTAAGTGAACCCCCTAGCAAAACACTTAAATTTACTTTGGGTTATAAATCTATTTACAACTGATGGGCTTGTAGTTATGATGTAAATCCACAAGCTCTCATGCCTGATTATGCTTCATAGATTGCATTTTATTCCTTATAGCATCCTATCACAAATCTGCATGAGGTCTAGAAATAGTTTTTATAGAGGTAACATCATCTATAATATGAATAATATCATAATATTATTTATCCAAATAGAGAGTATAGTCAAATGATATTGCAAGTCTTCATTTAGATGTATCTCTTTAACTAAACTGGTTCAGTATGATCATGTACTTTAGGAGTTTTAGTTTATTTATATATAGGCATATGTCATTATACTGGTATAATATTAAGACTTGGATCCACTAGTTCTAACCTAATGAGTGATGGATAGGTTATAATCATCGTATCCATCCTTTTATCATCTAAAAGATAAAAAGGACCACCCTCATCAAGATGAGATGGACCACCCTTATCACAGACATTGTGTTCTAGAAACATAATTGTTTGTGATTTCACTATTTTGGATCCTACATTTCTACAATAAAATCTATATCTCTTAGAGTGGTTGGGATATCATAAAAAGTAATAACATAAATGGAACAAGAATGCATCTTGTCCTTATAAGGATTATATAAGTACACCTCAACAACACAACCCGATACACGAAGATGAGTAAAGCTAGGTCACCACTCTTTTTAGATTTTAAAAGGCATCTTTGGCACCGATTTGCTTGGGACTTTATTAAGTATATATAAGGCAATTTTTATAGCTTCACCCTAAAGATAATCTAGTAGGTTAGTCTTACTTTGTATTGATATCATCATATACTTAAAGTTGCGATTTTGTCTTTCTGTCATACCATTTAACTTAGGACTACTTGGCAGAGTGAATTGAGCCATTATTCCACTAGATTCCAAGTTTTTGACAAACGAACCCTTTTCTTGTTTGAAGACCCCATGTCTAATATAATACTCTTCTCCGTGGTCAGATCTAACAATCTTGATTGACTTTCACAATTGGTTCTCAACCTTAGTCTTAATGATCTTAAATTTAACAGGAACTTCAGACTTTTCTTTAAGTAAGAACACATAAATATAACGGGAATAGTCATCAATAAATGTCAGAAAGTATTTTGAATTATATATTATAGCTATATAGGAGGCCATATGATGGTATATGTAAGTTTTAAAAGGCCATAAGCATAAACTAACCACTGTTTCTTTATTTTGGTCAATTTTCCTCTACAATGATCAATATATTTTTCCAGATCATCAAAATCTAAAGTTAGAAGAATATTATCTTTTTTCAATTTCTCAACTCTGGCTAGTATAATATCTTATGCCATAATATGTATAATTTTTTCCTTTATTAGTGGTCTCTTTCGAGCAACATGTTCGGTAATATATGAAGAAACATATATCTCATTAAGAGTTACACACATTCTAGATAAACTATATGATAAAAAGGTTTTACTAATTTTTTTTGCATTGAAAGATTACTATACACTTGAATTTTTAATTACAAAACTTAACATGTTAGGTAATATATGAAGAAATACATATCTCATTAAGAGTTACACACATTCTATATAAACTATATGATAAAAAGGTTTTACTAATTTGTTTTGCATTAAAAGATTACTGTACACCTGAATTTTTAACTACAAAACTGTGACCCTTTTTATCCAAAATAGATATAAAAATCATATTTTGTCTAAAAGAATATATATAGAAAGTGTCATATAATACAATTTTAAACCCTATATCTAAGCTCAAATAGACATCTGCCATTGAGACTACATCTACTTCTTCACTGTTCCCCACCATTAGTTTTTCCTCTTCCCTATTTGACTTTCTATTTTATATGAATCCCTATGTTGTAGAAGCAATATGAATAAAAGCTCTACTACCTAACCACCACGAGCTTGACGTGGCTATAACAATATTAGATTCATGTATCATATAAACCAAAGAGTTACCTAATAACTCTTGTCTTTCTTTTTAGGTTTTTTTTCTAGCACTCCAACTTCTTATGTCCCTTCTTTTTACAGAAGAAACATCATATACTCACACTTTTTGGAAAGTCCATAAGAACCCTAATTGTACTGGATTAATAAATATCTTTATATGGAGGAAATTTAAGTTTCTTACCTTTGAATTTTTGGGACTTTACCTTCGCCTTCCCCTTGGTTACTATTAATGCTATTTGAATTATATTTTTCAGCTCGTCCTCAAAAACACAATAAGTAATTAACAAATTTATGTCCTAAGCTTCACCTTGGGAGTTGTACATTGTATACTTTCCTATCCTAATTATATACTCTCTCACTCCTGTCGCTCAATGGTGACATTGTTATTGTTTACAGAGAAGGTTGATCGCGGTCTTTCGATATATGTAAGTTTTAATATTTAACCTCGATAATCCGCAAGCGTACGGGTCTTTTGCGTACTACCTAAGGTGTTGATGCCATGAGGAGGATTAATCTATCCTAAAATCTAAGGCCAAAACAATGCCTAATATTCAAAACGTAACGAACTGAACCAGGAATGCAATTCAATCAAGTAATTCAATTTAAGAATTAATTATGAAATTATTGACAAGTAGCAGTTGCAACACACACTCAAGAATCAACCTAAAGGAACTATCAATTGAGAGAAAGGGGAATTTTTACCTATCTTTAATGCTAACCTAATTGATAATGAATTATTGGATTATTGGTCCTAGACGATCCTAGGGATGAGTACTCTCTCTCCAGTTATAACCATTAACCCTAAATTGTAAGCCCTAAACAGATTATGGAAAATTGCAATCTCTCAATTAATAATCTATCGAACCCTTAATTAGATCTGAAGTTTTTTAATAGACTACCGGGAACTTATGTGAGATCTCTCTTCACACAATTATTGATTTGATTAATTTCTCGTTCTTATTAAATCACCTAACTCTCGTTAGCTTAATTTAATTATTTTCATTCGATTCACCCCCTCAGTCTATTATTGAATTATGCAATCTTAGAAATCAATTACAATGAATCCAAATAACATAAAAAAAATCAGATTTTTATTAAATCAAAGATAAAAACAACCCGAAGGTGAGTTTCTACATCTTCAACATTCACACAATCTTATCATCAATAGTTATTCCAATTCTATACAATAATAAAATTGAAAATACACCAGAAACAAGATCTGAATGGATGATGGAGGTAGCAACGTCGGGAAACTTTCTATTTCGGAAAGTACTTCACATCGACTTCTTCTCCACATCTCTCTTCTTTCTTCTCTTTCTCAATCTCTTGATAAACTCTCTCTAGGGTTTCTTAATGGTGGCTGATGCAAAAGCTCCTTCTTTCTGTTCTTATTTTCTATTTATGTTCTTTTGTGTTTAGGGTTGAACTATTCGAGGTCCGAAAGTTCCAAAAAATCCCTTAAAACATGAAGTTTGGAAGTGGCTACACATCTGAACGCAGGCCACAACCTTGGCCCTGTAGTCCACAATCATAGCCTACTTCTAAGACTTCTATCACGATCATGGCATGTAGGCCACGATCGTGGGCCAACTCTAGTGCTTCTGTCACAATTGTGGCTGGCATGTAGGCCACGATCGTGGGCCAACCCTAGTGCTTCTGTCACAATTGTGGCCTATTGTGCCACAATTATGGGCTGTTGTTTTGGCCTGAATATCTTCGAAACTTCTCTGTTCTTCGATGTTGACCATGAAATACTAACAACCACATCAAAGTACCTTAAAAACATAATATTTAAGCTCAAAGACTTGTACTAACTCATAAAACACTTAAAACACAAATAATTAACAAACTAACACAATTCTAACCTAAACACATACTAAATGATTAAATTAATAGCTAAATATATATCAAACTATGCCCTAAAACATTATGCAATTTACACTTATCAAAGGTGACTACAAAGTAGATAATATGAATCGTTAACATAAATGAAGGTTAATAGTGATACTTATAGTTATAAAATAGTATATGTAATGATCATCTTATCATATATATCATAAAGCACTTATGGGCTGAATATATACTACATATAGATAAGAGCTCCACATAAAAGTGATCAAAGTACACACCATCAAGTCTTGTGATTTTACCTCCTATGGGCGAATATATAACTCAAGCAATGGTTATCTCTTACCTAATGCTTTAAGCACATCTTAAAATCTCATATAAAGTCAACACTTGTGGACAAAATAACAAAATATAAGACTAGAAACATCTCCCAACATGAGAGAAAAATAGTCCAAATACTAACTTAAAAGGTTACTGTAGTGACTACATTCTCATTAGTATCCAAATTGATCAACAAGTATAAGGTACATTATATGTTATCCTTATATTCACCTATATAGGCATAAATATGTGACAACTTACCAATTAGTAATGTAAAATTGTCATGCAAAATCTCATTGTCTTATATCAATACTAAAAACACTATCCACGAACCTTATTTGAGAACTAATCTTAAAGAAAATCTTGACAAAGTGATAATCATATAGTATAAAACGATAAATGAACCATATAAGATAACAAAACAACATGTATCTATTTTATTTCAAGTCAATTATAGCTTTGTTAACCTTATTCAAACTTTTTTAGAGTTAAACCTTATTTGTTATCAATGTAAGAAGTCCATAAAAATAAAAGAGCTCACTTTAAGAATTCACATGACCTAAAAAAATTGACCTAAAATAACTTGAAGGACCATTTTATGAATTCTAAAAAAAAATTAGACCCTTTTTGTTCTATAGATGTGCATGGCTAAAGAACGTGTGTACTGCACATGTTAACTAGACACATCAATGGGTCGGGCCAGCTTCGGGTCTGGATGGACCAACCCGCTGGCGGGCTGACTGGCCTGTGGCCCAGCCCACCCATTTATTTTTAAAAGAAAACAATTCAAAATAATGTCGTTTCGGGGACGACCTGGGTCGACTATGATCGGCGGGTCAACCTGACCTGGCCAACCAGAGTCAAAAATGGACTAAATCGAACAAACCGAACCGAAATTGCCACCCCTAAGCTAACCTCACGTAGGCCATTGTATACGCCAGTCTTTCAGAGAGCTCTGTTCTTTACGAAACGCATTCTACACTCGTTGGACGTACCTTAAAAATTCAGATACCTTCATGGTGTGTTTAGCTCACACTCTAACATATAGCAGACACACCTATCACCTCACGACACGTGTGTAAAGACATGCCCACACACTTCAGACGTGTGTTTTATGCGCCGGACACACGTCTAGTGTTAGGCAACTATTTAGCGCATCCTAGGCAAGCAGCTCCCATGTAGAAGCTGTTTGATCATCCTGCCACCAAGAAAAGGCAATTTTTTTTATTACATTAGGTATCCCAGCTTAGCCGGACTAATCCTAAGCCTCTAAGACCACAACCTAAGAACCCTAGAGGATGTAAATCTGGAACCCTAAGATCCCTCAGGTTCCTACTTAGCCTATACACTTCTGCGCACAAGGAGTCGTCACATACTTAATTGGTCAACTGCTGATTGATCGCTGGCCCCCTACTCAGCATCAAGTTCCCAGCAGCCTCAGGTTCCCTAGTAGCTT
>JAOQML010000006.1:29144693-29159090 GCA_027568935.1 Erythroxylum urbanii | reverse complement strand
TAATGTTAATAATTAAAATATATTAATTAATAAATATTATTTTACAAAAAAGTTTACATTTTTTCCTTATACAATTATTTATTTAAATAAAATATATTGAAATTTATTAATAATATATTAAAAAAGAGGTAATCGGACCAAAGACGCCATAAGTATTCAAAGTTTAGGATACCCAAACCAAAATGGTCAATCAACTTCACATGATCTCAATCCCATCAATTAATTTTTGGTTTAATACATGTAATAAGGCTTAGAAAGTGCCATGTTTAAATGTTGACGTCATGTTAATTTAGGGATGGTAACTTCAGCCCGGTCCGACTCGTTTTTAGCCCAAATTTGACCGTTTTGTCCAAAATGATACCCTTTTATATTTTTTTAATTAAAAAATATAAACAGGTCAGAGCTGGCTTGGCCAGCGGTCGGTGGGCCAAGCCACCGGCCGGCCCATCCCGACTAATGCGGGTTGCCATAACTAAGGCTAGGCTGGATTGGACTGAGGGAGACCCGAGCCCAGGCCTGACCCTTTAACATCCCTATGTTAATCCCAACAATTAATCCATCCAAACACCCCTTAAGTGTTTGTTGTTGCTAGGATTGGTAAGAGTCTGACTTAGATGCTGCTTGACGTAACATGTGGCACAGCCATGCCTTTCTACGTAAAGCAGCCATAATATTTAAAGCTTTTTAATATGTAGAGTAATATATTTGTGTTTGACGCAGATGGGTAGTTAGGATCAACCACGTTATGCTATTTCCTCAAGAGAACCAAGTCAATCTTTATTTTCAGAACTTATCAGTCTCATATTGCAGTAGTTGGTGCATCAACTTACAAATCTTTTATAGTCGCTCACTCCATACAAAAAATCACCCAACCGGACCTCTTTTAATAATTTAAAGTTTAATTTGAAAAAGCATAAAACTTCATGGTATGTACTAATTTTATATTACCAATTTCTCACAGTTAGAACAGTAACAGTCGAAATGGGAAAGGAAAAAAATGGAAATTCTTCGTTTTATTCTTGGAAGCGAGAAAATAAGTGCATAATTGCTTCGAAAAAGTAAACCGTAAATTCTTATTATTGCAATAAAACAAAATGTAATCCTTGATAATCACAGCAAAGACACGAAAGAAGTACGCTTCATCTACTTCATTTTTTTAACCAACGAATCGAGACGTGTAGTTTAGTTTAACTTCTATTGTGTGTTTGTATTAAAATATATTTTGTGAACTTCAACAAGCTATAGTGGCATCTGATAGAAGTTCACTTTTTCCTTTACGAAATCCTTTTGATCAAAAGACTTGATGTTTTAGGCCAAAGACTAGCATGATTCCTCCAAATGGGTGCTTCTCAGTTTCTCCAACTACTAACATCCCAATATAGTGGAATCTTGGAGGCTTGTTCATTAGGTAACTTTTTCTTTCAGGTTCTCTGTTCAACCCAGTTTAGCAAATCTTATATCTTGCATGCCCGTCCATAAAGATCTTGAATTTGCCTGTTTTATTGGTAAAACTAGGATCTTTTCTTGATTTTCTTCTTTTTTTTTAATTTACTTCGATTCAGTTGATCACCAAAAAGGTTACGAGCTTTGTTCAGCTTCCTAGGGACTAATATGTATCATGAGTTTTCCCTTACAACTCTATTTGCAGATTGATTTGTTGCCTTCATGATGACATATTGGAAGTGCTGATTATTCTTCCTTAGAGAAGCGTGTAGTTTTTATACGTTGGAAATTCGTGATTATATCTCTTGATTAAACCTTAAAGACGCGGGAAATTCTTGTTTTGCAGTTCGGTGGGAGAATGCACTTTTGAGTCTGGATTCTTTGTTGGGACTACACGGTTGTGGAAATACAGAGCGTATAATTAGCAGTTTTTACCCTTTCAGTGGACCGTCTCTTATAATTTGGTAACTTTCCACATTCAGAAGAGCCTAAAAAAGCTTCTCTGGTATGAAGAATTTAGTTTGTGTCAGTTTGTCAATGTCTGAAAAGAGCAAGCTTCCCTCAAGGCTTCTTTTCTACTTGTTTTCCGTTTCTATCTTCCTGTTCATCCTTTCTTCTATCTTCCTTCTCCAATTTGGAAGCACTTCCATACCCAGCTTAGTTTTAACGCGAATTCTTGTTAATGGCACATCCATGTACTTTAGTCCCAGTGTCAAAAGTGAACCTTCCAAACTTCCTTCGATCCCTTCCAAGCCAATCACAGAGGTGGATTGTCCAAGTCTCAAAATGGTTGCTTCTGGACAGGACAGAAAGAAAATCTGTGACTCAGGTGAGGCTGTGTTAAGAGTGTACATGTACGACTTGCCTCCTGAATTTCATTTTGGGTTGTTGGGTTGGAGGTGGAAAGAAAATCAGACATGGCCAGGGGTTGATTATATCCCACCATACCCTGGTGGTTTAAATTTACAGCACAGTATTGAGTACTGGCTGACTCTTGATCTTCTAGCATCCAACTCTGAAAGTGTAGTCAGACCCTGCAGTGTTGTTAGAGTACAGAATTCCAGTCAAGCAGATGTCATATTTGTGCCATTTTTCTCATCTCTGAGCTACAATAGGTTTTCTAAGCTTCTCGGGAAAGAAAAGATTAGCCTTAACGTGATGTTGCAGAATAAATTGGTCCAGTTCTTAATGGCTCGGGATGAATGGAAGCAGTTTAAAGGGAAGGATCATCTGATCATAGCTCACCATCCAAATAGCATGTTGAAAGTAAGAAAAAAGCTTGGTTCCGCTATGTTCGTGCTTGCAGATTTTGGGAGATACCATACTGAAACTGCAAATCTTGAGAAGGACATAATTGCTCCATACAAGCATGTTGTGCGAACCACTCCAAGTGAACAATCAGCCCAGTTTAACCAGCGTCCTACATTAGTCTATTTCCAGGGAGCAATATATAGAAAAGCTGTAAGTTTATCTGGGTTCATCATTCTAAAATAAACCGGGGATCTACATATATAACCGGACCTTTAACTGTGGAATTGTATTACATCTAGAAAATTAGACAACTAAAAACGATCATCGGTGAGAGAGTGAACGTAAAGAAAAGTGGCTCAAATTATTTAGATGTAATTCTCAAGCCAAATTTTGCTTTCTAATTGCTGGTGAAAGCTGTAATCAGATTCTCCTAGCAGAAAGATAACTAGAGCATATGACACTGAATACTGTAAACTATTAAGTTTAATAGTTTTAAGTAGAGTATTTTAACTTAAAAAATTTTTAAAAACAACTAAAATGGTTGTTTATGTGTTGTTGTTATAACAACTAATTAATATATGCCATATTTGTCTGCAATAAATTAAAATTTTGGAAGTTTCAAACTGAAACTCGGTCGGAGAGGATTTTGAAAGATTTTCTGTTTTAATGCACTAATCATTAGTTTTTCGAAACCACTTAAAGACCATACTGTTCTTAATAGCAGTAAAGACAGTGTTATTCAACGAGATTTGTTACATCTGATGCATTCGATTGATCGTCATTGGATGATGGAAATAACAGTCAACATTTCATTCCCCATACTTGCAATTCTCTCATTGTAGATGTCCTAGTGTTTCTTGAAGATAATTAACCATGCTCATTCGATTCTTTTTGGACATGATTTCTCATGTAGCCTTCTGTATCTTCATGTATTACGTCTGTGGAAGAGCTTTGAAAAGTTTGTTTGACATACTGCATTTCACAATATGCCAATGAAGCTGAACTTCTACTTGAAATTTTTCTGTAGGGAGGAGCTATCCGACAAGAATTGTATTACCTTCTAAAGGATGAGAACGATGTTCACTTTACATTTGGAAGTGTTCAAGGCCATGGGATCAACAGTGCAGGCAAAGGGATGGCCTCATCCAAATTCTGCCTAAATATCGCTGGTGATACCCCTTCTTCAAACCGCCTATTTGATGCCATTGCTAGTCATTGTGTTCCTGTCATAATCAGCGACAACATTGAGCTACCTTTTGAAGATGTCCTAGACTACTCTGAATTCTGTGTCTTTGTTCGTGCATCTGATGCTGTAAAGAAGGGATACCTTCTGAATCTTCTCCGTGGGATCAAGAGGGACAAGTGGACCAAGATGTGGGAAAGATTGAAAGAAATTAGTCCACATTTCGAATATCAATATCCATCCCAATCTGGTGACGCTGTGGATATGATATGGAGATCTGTATACCGTAAGACATCTTCGGTACAGTTAAACATTAACAGGAAGAACAGATATCATAGATCTGAGGCATTTCTAAAAGGAAATTGAAATGAGAAGTACATTCAAAGGTGAAGAAAAAATTAGTCCGTCTTTTGGTAAATATAACATTCAGCTAGTTTCTACAGAAAATAAGCTTGATTTGTTTGAGATCTCTAGGAGGTTTCGATTCTCATACTGTTTATTGTTCTTGTTTATTTGTAACTAATGCCATAATCTCAGAGAACCTTCATTTGAAAAGGTTCTCGTTACATGTCAAAGCATTGAAATATCTTCAAGTCATAATTTGAGTTCTGGAAATTGTATGACACATCTCTACAGTCAGAATCGGAGAAGGACCAGCAGAAGTGAGTTAATTGTCGAGAAGAAAAGAGGGTAAGAGAACAGAACACTTTTCAGCCTGTGTTTCCAGATATGGATGATACAAACATGTAAGCGATCACTACAACTTCTTTATATGATAAGAGAGGCTGTTATGTCCTGACTAGCATTTATCTTTGGATGCACAGGGGAACTTCAGTTGCTATAAGAACGCTGCTTCAAATGTATCCTTGTGGCATGCATTAACTAGACTTGCATACAAAATTGCATATACGTTCTCTTTGTAGGGGTAAAAGAATAGGAAAAGTACTATATTTTCTTTGTATGGAGAGCCAGCATCATCATCTACAGGTGTTTACCTTAATAAAAACCATTGGACTAAAACAAAAAGAAAATAATGGAAACAATCAAATTGAGGAACTATCGAGGTAGCAAATACTAGCAACCATATCATGCCTCCCTTTTGCATCAGTTACAGGCTCAAGCCATCACTTGCTTTCCTGTGCAAGCTCTCTTGTCGTTAACATCTGTTGTGAATAGGGTCTGATCCTTTTCCAATTGTTCGTTTGTTTGATTGAATAAGATCATACATCATTGAAGGTGCAGGAGCTAAACCGACATTTGCATGCAAGTCCTCCATAGCAACAGGCTTTAGCATACGTGAGTTTCTAGCCAATGCTAATATCCTGTGATCCCATCTCAAAGCGAGTTCTATGCTGGTGAGGCTAGAAACCTTATGCGGCTGAAGAACTAAAATCCCAATACAAAGAACAACCATCCCTCTACAAAACCAAAAGGCCATGTTTGTAAGTATTGTTTAAAGGAAGAGGGGAAAGAACTCTTGTTTGAATACGATGATGGCCGATAAGTAATGTTTCTGATACTACAATCTTCCCTATAGCTGACGGCTTATATATGTAGGATTAAGTATGGCGGTTTATCTTTTGTGGGATTCGTAAGACTAAAGCCTGTAAAGCATAAAGAGGGCCCAGAACATGTAGGGAACTCGTAGATTCACCTCAATGATTAGCCTTCCATAGAAGCAATATCTATAAGGCTGTTTTAGAAGACTCTGACAGGTTTGAACGAAAAGTTGTAGTTGGAACAATATCCTTGGGAAGACAAGTATCTTTTCATTTTGAGTTTCCCCTACACTTCCATATCGTTTGCCTTGCGCTTTTTTGCCAAACCAAGACCAAACATGGCCCCAGTTCCAATTCCCGACCAATCTCCACTTCCGACCAACGTGGAATATGCATCCCCTGTTCTTGTACTTCCTCTAGATCTTCAAACTTGGGTTCCCATTATGCCTCAAATCAATGTAGCCCCACTTTAATTTCCCAGCTTAAATGAAGCAGGCTAAGAAGAGATCAACAATATCATCCTAAGATTCCAGCAAGATTAATATGACAGACAACATTCAGATTCCAGCAAGATTAATATGACAGACAACATTCGAATTATAAAAACTGTTAAAGAGTTAATACTAGATCTCAATTCCCCTAAGATTCAAATTAGTTTAACCAAAAAACGTTTAAATGAGATAGTTTAAAAATCAGTACCAGTTTGGTATAGTGATCAGAATGTAAAGAACATTTTTTTAGTTAAGTGGATTGATTATCTGCTAAAGGAAAAGGCAGGAGGACGCCACATGTTACTGTTGGATAGCTACAGTGGGAAGAAAGCCACGAAAAGTAGAGAGGGTGAGAGGAGCAGCGACTAGCTAGCCTCTCCAAAAAAATAAAAAACAGAGAACAAAAAACACCTAAGCACTTGCTTTATTGAAATGCCAACTTTAGAATTCCAAGCTCTTCTCTCCATACACCAAAAATCACAGACTTGGTTCCTTGTGCTAAATGGATTTCCTTTATGCTTTTCTTCGGATTGCCCAAACCTGAGCTCTCTCCATTCAAAGTTTTAAAAGAAACGACCAATCCATCCTGAATTAGCTTCTAGTATTGGGCGTAGCCTCACTCTCTCCAGCTTTTTCCCATAAATGAAGACCATGCCTGCCTACCAATGCAGTTTATAAATGATCAACTATATAGATAAATGTTGTTATCATCTTTTTTCTTTTCTGGGGATGTCAAAATGCTATAATCCTGCTGCTACATAAAATTCACAAAGTTTATTATACTTGTGATATTTGGAATATTCCTGATATGGAGCATATGAGAAGAAAGTGTAAGAGATGAATAAGGAAAAGAATAGGACAGATAGGAAAGCATCAAATATGTTTAGAAGGATAGTCTGTGGACTGGTCAATACTTAAATGACGTGGCTCTCTCTGTTGAGCACACCATCCTAAAGCAAAAGACATTAAAAAAGGATATTCTATTAGCTTGACCGGTTGCTTTGGAAAAACCCATCTCTTCGATCTTACATTCAGTCTTCTCAAAAATGACACAAAATCCCTTCTTTTAAGTTTCTTCTTGCACTCAGTAGAGGAAAGGCATATCATCCCCGGGTGGGATGCAAGTGTTCCAGATTAATAATATTATACAATTAAAAGCCTCCAATGAACAAAAACTAGAATCAAACACTCCTATAGAGATACGTATAGACGCCACTTTCCAGCAGAAGGATAATATAAGTTGGGACAAGTACAAGCATTTCCTTTTCCAGGTACAAATATTTGAATATGCTTTTGTCCCACAACGCTGGCCACATAACCTCTATTGTTTCGATTACGATGGATATGGTAACAGATATGCTTCTCAAGTTGGTACCAAAAGATAGGGCCGGTCTTGAGATTTTGTAGGCCGGGATGAAAGAGAAGATATAAGCTTTTGATATTAGTTAAAAATAAATTAAAAAATTTTCTTTTAATAAACTATATTTTTACATGTAATTTTTTTTATATAAAAGTAGACTCTGAACAGTAGCCCACCTCGCTCTTGCCTAAGGCGGGGCTGCCAAAAGAAGCACAACAATTTAAAAATGAAAAGAATAAAAAGCAAAGCTCGTTACATCGTAAAAATTTCAGGAAGGAAATTCCACTGAATAGATAATCTTTTGGGATAAATAAAAATGAACTTATTCATAGACAGGTGAATCGATCCGAAATTGAAATGATTCACTTCTATTAATTGCAACTTCAGACAATGGATTAATATGACAACCACAGGAGGAAGTCTTTGCTGCAAAATCAGGGTGAGGATCCGTTCTCGCGTGTAGCTAATTAGGAACAAAATCCTTTTTTGTCTAATTTTTTTAATATTAAGATCACTTAAAGTTTATAACATGATTAATGTATAAACATAATAAAGATATAATGCCTTATTATGTGACTTGATTTTTTTTATCGTTTGCCTCAAACTGTTTGTAAAATTTGTTTATTTTAACCATCGTAATCATATACGTGTTTGACCTCTAACAACTTCCATACAAATATGTTAAGAGAATTCTACAAGTAGTATAAAGAATATTAGGTAAGAAGTATTAACTTCTTTAAAATTTGGGCTTATACTTTGGACCTTGTAGTAATCTAATTAAAATATAATTATACTTTCAGTTAAACTTTAATTAAAATAAAATTATAATTAATTCTAATTAAAGAACAGTTAACCAAAAGAAGTTTCAAAATTTTAATTCCAAATTTTATCAAAATTTTAAACAAAAATCAAACTTAATTAAAATACTTTTTCTCTGTTTAATCATTCTTTGTGTGTGACTCATTTGATTCTTAAATATGTTGATAATAGATATAAATTATAGTGCTAAATCATATTTATAATTAGACAAATTAAACTCTTTTTTATCTTTAATTCTCTAATTAAAAAGTTATATTCATAAATCAAGATTGACGTTTAACAATATTTAATAACCACCAAAAATATTAGAAATGTCAAAATAGTTTTGACTAACTTTTTCATGCATAATTTTTCATATAATTCAATCATTTTAACACACAATGTTTTGATTAGATACAAAACATAATATTAATGTATTCTCTATTTAAACACATCATGTTAGTTCTCTATCATTAGTAAGTAATTCAATTGATGATATTTTAAAGTTATTTTTAATTTGTTATACCACTTTAATCAAGGATTTTTTTGAATAAATACTAATCAAGAATAACGAAATATTCTTCATAATCACTTTAAGGTAATGAATCATATATTGAACAAACAATTACCTCCAAATAGTTCATATTATATTCAATTGATTGAGCTACATTTGACTAACATAGGTCATAAGTAATATCAAAATATAACAATCTTCAGTTTAATGAACTTGTTATCTTACAAGTATTCATACGTTTATTTAAGTATTTCCATGTTTTATTATATGAAATTGACTACTTCCTTTATAAGAAATAAACATAGTGTGTGCAAGTTTTTACACTTTATAAATGTTTAGTCTCTACGGAACATAGACTAGGAATAATTTAAAGATAATATATAAACACAATATTAATCTCATAACTATCATCTCATTATAATTTCATTTTTATTGTACATTCATGGACTTTATCATGCACATCTAAATATGTATTAGATAATGTCTTTAAATAATTATGTTACTAAACTAAAATCAATCGATTGAATGTAGGGTATAAACCAACAATCTCTCATTTGCCCTAAGTCAATTGTTTAAGTATTTTATATCATATCACCATTTAGCGATTGTACTATTGCTGAGATAGTGGTTTAGTGAAAAAATTTTACAAGATTCTCTACAGTAAGCATTTGTTGGAACCTTACAACGTTTATCTTAATTATCACAATAATTAAGAAAATCTATCTAAATGCATATTTAGATCTTTGATAAGACCTTAACTTCATTTGCATGCCCAAACTATATCATTTCACAATATATTACTGTCCGAATAATGCAAGGAATTATGCCAAGCTCATTAAAGAACTTCTTGATCCAAATAATCATTTTAAGTAAATAAAAATGTATTATAGCTTGATTAACAACTAATGCTACATTAGAATCTTTCCATCTCAAAATAATATGATTCTAAATAAGTATTCCTTAACTTGGATTTACTTTTAAAGTTAATATTCTTATAACTTTGAACTCAAATATCAACTCATATATAGAATAATGGATATCTTAATACTTTATAAGTATTAGATATCTCAAATAATAAATACTCTAATACATTATCTATGTACTTATACTTAGTGATGATAGTGGGGCCCGAAGGCTAGCCCATTTTTTACTAAAAATAAATAGTTTTTAAATTTAAAAAGATTGTTTAAATATTTAAATTTGGAAAAGGTTGATCTCAATTGCAATAAGGTGAACTTTTTTTGGTGAAAATTTCTTAATCTTCTAATATTGATATGGTGGAAGGGTCAAATAATTTAATTTTACATGTGTAATTTAGACTGTGAAAATAAATTTATTTGATTTCACCCAATAAGAATTGTAATAGTCTTTTCTTATAGATAATAATTTATTTATTAAAATTTTGTGAATACTTGAGTCTTGATAATAATAAAGTTAGTACTTGAGCATTGATAATAGTAGAGTCAATTTTGAGGTGTCTTAATGGTTAGTATAAAGTTAAGAGAGTTTTGATCCATCTTATAAACTTTGATATTGAAATGTTACTAAATTGTGGTAGAATTCTAAAATGTTATCCTCAACAATTTCTCTCTCCCAAACTAACTTAAAATCCTTTTCATTTATAAAAGAATTAGAGTAATTTATTAAAATGAATGTCTTACTTTCTACTGACTATTTTTCTTTTACATGAATCAAATAATGAATAGAAATTATCTTTATTAATTTTTATAACTTTTAATCTATCTTTCCACAATATCATTTATATTAAATGATATGAAAATTTTAAGAGTTGTAAAATAAATAATATATTTTTAAAATGATACATATAATTTTAAGTCATTGTTTAAATCACCTAAATTAATTAATTTTTTATTCAACTACTTTTTAAGAAATTATTACAAAAATTCTAAAATTCATATTTATCTTCGATAGTTAGATCCTTTAACATATAATCAATCATGTATGGACCTTTTTTAATTAAAAATATTTTTAAAAAATTTAAAAAGATTGTTTGAAATTTTTATAACATATTTTATTAGCTAAAAATACATTTTTATTAAAATTGTTAAGTCCAATATCTTGCTTAATTTTTTAAAAATTAATGTCACTTTAAATTATTATCTCTTTTTTTTACTAACCATTATTCTCTTATATAAATCTAACAATAAAATAGTGTTTGGTCATTTTATGAGTCTATTTATGCAACAAATTTCACAATAAAATATTATGAAAGTCATTTTTATTGTCAAAAAAATATTTTCTTAGTGCAAATACTATAAATTTATGAATCTACTTATCCAACAAATAACACAATAGTATTATAGAAATCATTTTATTATATAAAAAAAAGAGTATCTTGGTGCTAATCTTATTCAAATTTGTTAATGATACAATTTATAAAAAGTCAAAAAGAAATTTAGTAAAGACTAAAGTTTAGTAAATAGGCAGAGACAATAGTTTAGAACCAACACACAAGTAAATAATTATATCTTCAATTGTAAAAAACACAAAGCAATCACATGAAAAATAAGTAAATCCAAAAACAAAAAACTAGGTCACATTAGATTATTAAATTAAATGTCACTATTGTTATTATTTCTAATAAGGTGTATGATAAACCATTATCATCATTCTTTTGAATTCTTAATTATAGCCATATAAGAGTTTTAACTCCTTATCTTTGATATCAAATAAGTAATACTCTTACTTTCTACAATCACTTTAATTTTATATTCAAGCATACTTAAAATATGTTATATTATCAGGTCTTAATGGCTTTAATTATAACAGAAAATGTTATCTTAACGTGCTTATCTTTGATGATATTAGTAAATTAATTTATCAAAGATACTATCAAGAAGTAAAAATTTAAGTTAAATAAAAAGACAAAGTGATCAAAGGATTTAATTGAGTAAAATAAAGCTTAAATAGAAACATGTTATCTATAACATATCTTATTAAGTTTTTATTAAAAACTTATGTTTAAAATATTTGAAAGAACTTGAATAGGTATTTTTTTAACACATTACATACGTTAAATTGTTCACTTATATTGTCCATTAGTTGCATTGTCAATTGATTAAATGCAATGTTCATTCGATTAGTCGAATATAAGATGCATTTTGGATAGAGTAAGGGTTAAGTTTTTGGTATGGGAATAACCTAACTTACGCATCAAATGAAGGACATTGATTAGCCAAAGTTTAAGCTTCAACTAGCCTATTTGAACATAATTGTTATAATACCTAGTTTATATGTCTAATAACCATTTAAAGTAGTTTTAGGTAAGGATGACAATGTGATGTGAAACCCATCGAATAATAAACTCTAGAGACGAATAAGTTTAAACCACACCAATAAAGCTAAATCAAATATATAAAGAAGAGAACTAACCATTGATTATAATGAATTAATAACCAAGTTCACTAAGTAATTTGTATCAGCACAAACAAATTATTTGATAAGTTAGTAGGTAGGTTAAAAAAAAGAAAAGGAAGAACTTATGGCTCTCAATAAACAAATATGTCAAAACTTACTGAAATTGAATAGAAACGTTCCTTCAATATTATATAGTAACTAAGATTTCAATGGTAGATATAGTTTAGGAAAAACTGTGCTTGTTATAAAAAATTTAGCATTAGTGGACATAATCTGGGACACATATATGTTCGAGGTTATATCTTCATAACTATTTTTCTTAAGAGTTATATAGGCTAGTATACAATTGCGTGATAACTCATGTTCTTAACTACTTAATTCTTGAGAATTACATTGGCTATAACATTGTCATGTTTAAGAATGTGTTTAGACAAGATAAATACTTAATATCCAAGTATTCTCTAACTTTAATTTAAAATAAATTAACCAATGGTTGGTCTTTCTTTAGGTCTAACTAGCGTCCCAAAATAGTTCTTGAATTGTTCTTTGAAAATTAATTGAAATATATGTCTATAATTAACCCATTTAAAGCTTCCTTAACTTTCTTACTTCAAATCTTATAATTGGTCTATTAGAATAAGAAACAAATCCTTTAAAGTTTGGATAATCACGTTCACATTATACCCTATCTCTTTAAATATATTTAACCTTGAATCTTCACCTACATCAAAAGGAGAAATATCAACAACAATAAAAGTAGAACTAACATTATACTCACATAGACTAGTTATTTCATCAACAAGTAAAGGCAATAAATCTTAAAGAATTAGCAAATTAAAACTATAAATAGCTTTGAATGGTGAGTAATATGTAGATGAATGCATAATCCTATTATATTCAAACTCAATAAATGATAAGAAATCTTTCCAATTTTTAAGCTTCCTTTAAATTATAGTACAACATAATTACAGTCATGTTTAGTACTTCAGAGTGACCATTGATTTGAAGATAACTGCTAGTATAAAATAATAACTTCATTCCTAATTTATCCCATAAAAAATGTCCAAAAGTAACTAAAGAATTTAGTATTTTAATCACTCATTATACCATTAGTCGACCTAGGTAGTCCTATCATAAAATTCACAAAAGTGTCCACCCTTGGTTCACTAGGTACAACTAAAAAATGTATACAATATATAGGATAAAACCCTAGATTGAGCTTTCCTACCAATGATACACCTACTACACACTCACTTTACATCACATCTCATTTTAGGTTAAATAAAGTGTTCATTTAACATATATAAGGTAATTTTAACATTGAAATAATTCGTTAAACACATAAGCACATATAGTTATGTCTATAAAAATTACCAAACACCTCACTTTCATATGCCAAATAAATATTGCCAAAGTCATTGTTATTAGCATATAAATCTTTCATATATTCAATTTCTAATATCTTCATATTTAAAGAAGTGAGAAGAACGTACCTCTCAAATAAAGCATCAACAACTACAGTCTCTTTACCTTATTTATAATTAATGACATAGGTAAATGTTTTAATGAATTTTGTCCATCTTGTATGGCATTTGCTCAACTTACTTTTCCTTACAAGTGCTTCAACAATTCCTAATCAATATATACCATAGACTCCTTAAGTCATAGGTAATATTGTCACATCTCTAATGCTCTCACCAACACTTAGAGTTCTTTATCATACGTTACATGGTTTAAGGTTGTCTTATTAAATTTCTCATTAAAGGAGGCTATTAGTTTATTGTTTGTCATCAAAATAGCTACAATACATAGTCTTGAGGCATTGTACTCAACGTCAAAAGTTTTAGGTAAGTCAAGTAAGCTGGAAAAGGTACCTAGTATAACCTATCTTTAATGACATTAAACATTGCTCTTATTCACCATCTCAATAAAATCTCATAGATTTCTTAACAATTTTAGTAAGTGGTATAGTGATTATATTAAAATCTTTAACATACCTCCAATAAAAACTAGCCATCCAATGAAAGTTTCTTATCTCAGTTATATATTTAGATCTTAGCCATTCTCTAATTGCTTTCACTTTTTCTCATCTACCTCGATACCTTTTGTGCTACCAATATAACCAAGAACCATAATCTTTTCCATAAAAGTGCACTTTTTAAATTTAGCATATAATTTTTCTTTCCTTAGTACATCGATGACACAACTCTAAAAGGGTAGTTGGTTCACATGGGAGAATGACAATAGGAATGAGAATGAATATAGTGAGGAATGAGAGTGAATATTATCATTAAAATTATGATGGTTGGTTAGGAGGAAGGAATGATTACCATTACTATTAATAGTGGTTGGTTTGTAAAAAATATTGAGAAATAAAAATTTATTATATTTTAATTAATTAAGTACAATATTTTAATTAATGAATGAATTATATTTTAATTAATTATATCATAACTAATTAGTTAATTATTTTTAATTAA
>JAOQML010000006.1:29127590-29144593 GCA_027568935.1 Erythroxylum urbanii | reverse complement strand
ATTGAAATTCCGATATTGTTCAATAAGAGTCGCGATTGTGCTTCAGCACGATCGCAACTCCCCTGTCTCACAGTCTTGAGAAATGAAAACTCACGCCCGTGACTTTTCCTCTTCTGCATTTTGTTTTTAATTTGTTAATTCATTTACTAATTATTCGTTTAATGCCCAATCCAAATTATTTTCTTGTCTATTTTATTTTATGCTTTATTTATTTATTTGTCTGTTTAATTGTTCTTACTCCCACCAAGAAATTTAATTCTTTTATTTTGATATTAATTTTTTATATAATTTTTTTATTTTAAAAATACTCTAATTTTGGCGCCTTGTCGCCACGAAATAGTGACCAAGACTTGGGGCCAACATTTAGCGACTAGTCTCACTTTATAGGTAATCACATTACCGTCCATGTCGATTTCCTTTTTGAAAATCCACTTGCACCCTATGAGTTTTAGCCCTTCGGGTAGGTCAACCAAAGTCTATACTTGGTCTTCATTTATAGAATCCATTTCGAACTTTATGGCTTGAAGCTATTTTTCAGATTCTGAACTCTTCAAAACCTCTTCATAGGTTATAGGCTCATCGTCTTCTATAAGCAATACATCATTTTGATCACTTATTAGAAAGCCATATCTCTCTGGAACATTGCATATCCTACTTGACCTACGAACATTTTGTATGTCAAAAGTTTCAACTTTTGTCTCATCTCCATGAGCAACAATTTCGAGTTCAGGCAATTGATCTGCGTCTGTTTGAGCATCATGAACTTCATCAAGTTCAACTTTGCTCCCACTGTCTTCTCTTAGAAGAAATTCTTTCTCTTAAAAAATAGCATGTTTTGAGACAAACACCTTTTGCTCTAAAGCATTATATAATTGATATCCAATTGTTTCCTTAGGATATCCTATAAATAAACATTTATCATATTTCACTTCAAGCTTGTCTAATTAAATCTGCTACATGTAAGCCAGACAACCCCATACTTTCATATGAGAAAGATAGGGCTTTTTTTTAGTCCATATCTCATATGGAGTAACTACCTTTGAAGGACTCTATTCGTCACATAAATAGTAGTCTCGAGTGCATATCCTTAAAAGGATTTCGATAAATTTGCTAAGTCCATCATTGACCTTACCATGTCCAGTAACGTTTAGTTTCTCCTTTCAGTCACACCATTATGTTGCGGTGTGTAAGGTGGAGTCCACTGGATCCCATTATCTCCGAGATAAGTTAGAAACTTCTCGTTTAAGTATTCACCACTTTAACTCTTCGTTTAGGTATTCACTACCTCAATCTGATCGAAGTGTCTTAATACTTCTATCGAGTTATTTCTCTACTTCATATCTAAATTGTTTGAACATTTCAAATACTTCATACTTGTATCTCATTAGATATACATACCCATATCGTGAATAATCATCAAGAAAGGTAATGAAGTACATAAAACTACCTCTGGCATGAATGGAAATCGAAGCACATATATCAGAATGTATTAGATCTAATAACCCATTCATTCGTTCACTCTTTCCTTTAAAAGGTAATTTGGACATCTTGCCTAACAAGCAAGATTCACATGTGTCATATGATTCATAATCAAATGACCCTAAGCTACCACTTTTGTGTAGCTTAATCATACGTTTCTCACTTATGTGGCCAAGTCGACAATGCCATAAGTAAGATGATTTTAAGTTATCTCATTTTTGTCCTTTATTATCATTGATATTTAAAATTGGATTACACATATCTAATATGTAAATACCATTGCATAATGTAGCAGTACCATACAACGTTTCATTCAACTTAATTGAACAACCATTGCTTAAAAAAGCTAAATGAAATCTCGTTTTATTAAGACATGAAAAAGATACAATGTTCTTTTTCACAACAGGTACATAAGAGCAATTTTCCAAAATTAGCTCTAGTCTACTAGGAAAATACAAAACATATATTTCTACGGCTAATGCAACAACTCTTGCTCCATTTCCTACAAGTAGGTCCATTTCTGCCTTCTTGAGCAGTCTACTTTTCCTAAGATCCTGCATATCAACACATATGTGTGAGCCACATCCGGTATCTAATACCCAAATGTTATGATCAGAAATAGTATTAACCTTAATGAAAAACAACATACCTGAAGTAGACAGTGGGGCATCTAATGCCTTATTCTGCTTTAGCGACTTTATATAAGCTTTACAGTTTCTCTTCCAATGTCCTTCCTTGTTGTAATGGAAACATATCCCTTTTGATGTTGTCTCCTTCGCCTTCTTCTTGGCTACACCTACCACTGGCTTCTTAGACTTCTTCTTCTTCTTTTAGTTCTTCTTGCAAGAACTAGAAGTAGAGTCCACAAAAATCACAGCCTTACTATCTTTCATGACAGTTTGCTCAGCTTTTTTAAGCAAATTAATCAGCTCAGGTATCATTATGGATATTTGGTTCATTTGATAGTTAAGCACAAACTGTGAATAACTATCGGTCAAACCAGTCAAAATTAAGTCTATACTTAACTCATGATCCATTATGAACCCAAACTACCTAAACTTTCTATGTATCCACACATCTTCAGCGCATACTGCACTGGAGATGATCCGTCAACCATCTTAGAGTAGAAAAGCAACCTTGAGGTGTCGAACCTTTTAGACTGAGCTTGTTCTTTAAATAATTTCCTTAGATGGTAGACTATGGTATAAATATCTATAGCCTCATGCTGCTTTTGCAATTCTGGTGACATAGAGGCATGCATTATACAGCTAGCTAGCTCACTATCATCCAGTAGCTTCTTGTAAGCTCTCTGATCCTCATCAAATACATCGGCAGCAGGGGGATCGGGAAGTGCTTCATCTAGGACATATCTTAGTTTTTTAGATTTGAGAACAATTCTCAAATTCTATAGCCAATCCAAGAAGTTAGGTCCCGTGAGTTTGTTGGAGTCTAATAGAACGCGTAGGTTCACACTGGATGAAGACATTATGGCGATTCAATAACTTAGAAGAATGAGAGAATGTGTTAGAAAGTACACTAATATATATCGATAAGGACTTTAATCACATACATTATAGGTCCCACTATTCTTATTCAAATCCATAGCCTTTACTACGAATTCGAGAAAACTTGTAATTTTCTTAATGGGTTGATATCTAATATCACCAAGAATGACCTTGGGTTTGCCCAATAAGCCACCTTAGGTCAATCAATAGGTATCATTCATTCCAATTACATTCAGTTATGCAATTATATGTGCCATCAACTGTTGATTTAACATACTCATTAGGTTATTAACTTTTGATTTGTATAATTTAACATACTCATTGCTCAACAAATCAACGCTTCCAATTAGGACCATCCCATTGATCTGAAAATTTAATTTCCATGGTTTGAACATATTTGTATAAAACAGGCTTGGGTTTACCCAACCCAACTCTAAAAACCCAACTCTAAAGTAACTCTGATTCTTGCCATATCAATGGAAGGTGTAAGTCCTAATATTTCGGTTGAGGGATTTGTTCTTTGGTCTCATCAATACTTGGATGATATTGTATATATATCACATATATATATTCAGATTATGGACAACTCAATTAAATTGGGCCTATGTCCATAACCACCCTTAAAATGCATCTAATGTATGTATCACATAAAGGAGGTTAAATTAAGATCATGACTTGACTATACATTAAAAGTTCATGATTCGATTCAACTTTTGAACTAAATCGGGTACTAAAGTTAGTCTCTTCTAATTTGAATTATGAGTATGATTTAATTAGGAACCCTAAAATTTGATTATTTTGATGTCCAAATTAAACAATTTAATTCTAGTATATATGCCTTTTTTTAGTCACACTACAAATGCTATGCTCTATTTGGATTAATTCTAAATTAATCCCTATGGTTTCCAAAGTTCCCATACATCAATTAGTCATCTAAAATATCCCTAGGTCATCTTAAATTTATCTAAATATTTTTGGCACATGCCAAAAATATCTTGACGGCCAAAATCATCAAGATAAATAAGTTAACCTACTAGATACTAAAAAGACCTATTCGATGTTAGAAAATTTCCGAAACCCTAATGTTAAGCACATGCACTAAGCATGCTACTATCATCAAAATAATACATTTCTTATCTCATAAAAACTTTATTAAGGTCTAATAACTGAAACATATACACCATAAGTCATTAAATAAGTCAACTCCATCAGCTTTCAAAAAGCTGTCCAATGTTGACTTTGACTTACTTTATTAATTGAATCAAATTCAATTAATTATAGAAAAATTCCAGAGTCTTATACACATTCTAAATGTTTCAAAAAAAATCCAGAAACTAATTCCTAGGAATTATTCATTAACTAAGTGGAATTAGCCAACACATCACATATCTATGACACTTGTCATTTTACTTCTAACACTAGTTATAATCTACATCATGCATGCATAAGATAATCACTTTAACAATAAGTGTCATGCATCTCATACACGTGGAAGCATCTCATCATGCATGTTCATACATAAAATTATAAAAACAATTTTATAAAATTAATATGGAATTTACAAGCATGCATGTTCATCAGATTTCTATAAATTCCCACCACTTCGTACATGCATCAGGATGATATTAAATTCACAATAAAATATAAAATGACATTCAATTGCATTTTACTTTGATGAATGCATAAAATAACACCTTGTAAACATTTTTGTGAAAAAAATCAGAAAAATTTTCTACAATTATTACGAAAATTTCAAATTCAGTTTTCTAGAAATTCCCAGAAACCAATATATGAATAGATTGGCTATTAATTCGAAATAAAATGGAAAATGACATTCAATTGCAATTTTCTTTGAAAAAAAATAACATAACATCTTATAAATAGTTCTGTGAAAGAACATCATAAAAACAATTTTTCTATAATTTACACGAATTATTCCAAATCAACATGCATGTCAGTCACAACCCAACAAACACTTTGCACATTTTCAATACCTCATCTATTACACGCATAAACTTGCTCTGATACCACTGTTGGGTTTTCCATGAACACATGGATCACATGCATAAGAATGTAGTGGAAGTTTTGGAAGCTAGATTCCGACACCATGACAACCTGGAAAAGCCATAATCACACATGCATGCATAGATATATAAAAGAACATGAAATTTAAAACCTTTTACCATTTGATTTCTCCTCCTTTCTTGATTCTTCTTCTTGTTTGGGTTGTTGCAAATACCAAACTCTTCCTTTGATCACCTAAGAACATGAAAAGATGAAGAAGAAACAATATGTAAGGGTGATTTGAGCACCAAACTAGAAGAGTTCAAGTAGATGCTCAAAATGAAAAGAAAGATCAAGACTCTTGTTGCATGCACTTTGATTCATGCAACAGTTACATAAATTGCATGAACAAGACTCAAGACACTTATCTCTCACTCTAGAACTCTTTTAGAGCCCTTATCCTCTCACTTAAGTGTGTAAGAACTAGTTAGACTCATCTGTACATAAATGAAGAACTCACTTATGTACCTAAGTCGTGCCTTCGATCAAGATCGTGGGCTATTTAAAAAAATAATCTCGCCTTCGGTCAAGATCGTGGCCTACTTAAAACCAACCATACACACTATGTTTTTCATCCGATCATTTTTACGTGTGACCTTTAGGTTTTTGGTTATTTTAGGCACTTAAATTAACTCTTAATTTGAGCCAATCATGGATGGTTTCATGCTTGAATTAACCCTTAATTCAAGTAAATCATGAAAGTTTTCATGATGCCAATTTATCAAAATATAAGTAGATTAACACACGAACTCTTTGATAGTTAGTTCTCTGAATTACAAACCTTTCCATAGACAACTACCGTGTAAGTCGTCCTTTCACTATATTATACCCTACTTGGTTTGGAGTATAGGCCACTAGACTGACTACGTCACATCTAGTCCAAGTGATGTTAGTTCTTGTCCTAGGATCTTATTACTCTATGTGTCATTGAAGACTCTCCTCATGACACATATCTGCTCTAGCCAGAGACTCCTGAGTAATGACCTTGATAAGAGGTCGTGGGTATCATCTCCTTCTATCAGGAGTGGTGAATCCTTTATTGGCTACCCAATTACCTTCGAATACCAATAGTTGTACCCAATCACCACACTAAGAGCGACCTCGTCTTGAGGAAACAAAGAATGATGAAAAATCAAAAGATTAGTATTCAAGATTTCCTTGAGTACCTCAAGTCTAAGGATATTTGCACCATTGCTATGATGAGATTAATCATTGACATTTAATAGTTCATCCATATGATAATCTCATAGCGAGTCACCCGATATACTTACTACTCTTAGTAAGCATCCACATGTTAACTCTAAACGTCTCAAACATCTCATGCTTACAATTTGTGAGATCCACTACTTGATCAAATCAAGGAGTATAACGAGTACTAGTCTATTTAGATTAACAATGTCCTGTCTTATTAATCTTATGACTAGGGATTATTTAAATACTTACATAGACTTCATTAATTCGATTTAAGATTGCACTAATTCATATATATAAACGAACATTAAACTAATGAAAATTGCCTTTTGATTTATTAATCAAAATAAATTTTGTACAAAAGTACTAAAGGTGATTGCCTTTAGAGCACTACTTTAACAACGGCGGTGGATAGAGTTACTTAAAGATTATGATTGCATAATTGAATATCATCCTGGTAAAGCTAATGTTGTAGTTGATGCCTTAAGCAGAAAATTGGATAGTAGTGTAGCACAAATGTAACACCCCACTCTCATAAGGCACATTCCTGAATATACCGTCGGTATTTGAGAACGTACTCTACAAGAGTGGCATGCTAAGACAGTCAATCAAACATACTCATTTCAAATAATTCACGCATCACACGCATTCTCAGAAAAGCTCATAATCTTTTCGGCCCATTTTATTCATAAACATTTTCAGTCACAAAAGTTTCAAACAATATACAGATCATCAGAACTCCAATAATCATTTGGGCCTTTTACATGAATAAAACACTTTTAGATAAAAAGTTATTACAAAATATATTTTTTTTCACATACATATGGTACAATAGTTGTGAATACACTCTTTAATACAAAATAATGGAAAACATATACAAACGTGAACTTATCTCGACCTCTATCTTTATCTGAATACAGTGTTATACTCCAATTGGTTTAACTGAGTATCCCCTAAACCTGAAAGACAACGTTGCAATTTTGGTGAGTTTTGCAAACTCAGTGAATGGACCATACTCGATGGCTCACTCATATCACGTAACACAATTGATTCACAATTCACTTCAATTTGCAAATAAGTTTTAACACATACAGCACATCACTTCATTAATTCATCATGCAGCATCAAATATCATTTTATTCACTTATTTCACATTTCACATTCAGAGCAGTCAAACAGTTCATTTTGATCATTTAAACATACATATCAATTATATATGCAATGCTCATGAGACTCACTTTCAATTGTTATTGTTGTGATCGAGTGCCTATAACTGTCCTATATCGATTATGGATACCAGGCTCTTTGGTAACTATTCCGTATCCGTTAAGGATACCAGGCTCATTATACATAGTGAGCCTTTGGCTCTTAATCACATTCTAAGCTTTAAGCTTTTTTTCGATGGCTACTTCGGTCACTATAGCCTTTATCTGTTCATGCATTTATATAATGAAATGCACCATATGTACTCACTCAATCACTAGTGCTCAATTTTTCACATTCATATTCACATTTTTCATCAGACATTGGTCTGGCATTCAATAATCAAGTTGAGTATCACTTATTCTATCAAATTCACATACAATAAGTACTTCCAATATAATATTCATGCATCAAACACCTCGGATATTTAATGTCTAGAATCAACACATACACATCATATAATAATTCATTATAGAAATTTAAACAGAACAAACATTTAAAGTAAGACCATCTAGGTCGACTCACGGTATGCTCCAGATTAGCATTAGCTTCCAAGATTTGGAAACTTCTAGATGCTGACGTTATATCCTATGTATCAACATCATGCAATACACACATTGCACACACATTACTAATTGCACAATCACATAAACATTCAATTGTACACATATGTATATGCGTAATATATAATGCATGCTTAATTTGACTATTCCGGCTATATTTCTTTAATCTCATATCTCAATCATTCAAACAATTTCATTTATATATAAGTCTAACTTGCACTTAGGTTGATAGCTTAAGGATCTTGGCTATTCTAACATCACAATTCAATCATTCATACTTCAATACTCACATATGTTGAATTTGAACTTAGGTTTGCACCTCATTTGTACAAGATTATTCTAAGTTCACCATTCAATCATTCATCAAGGTCATTCTAACATTTTAAGATCATAAAACATCCAATTTATTTTTCCTCTTTACTTAATACTCATCATTCATCTTAATCGAATCACTTTAGTCGTCATAGGTTCACTTTCATTCTCATAACATCTCAAAATTCCATATAACCATTCATTCTTACATTATATCCTCAATCATCATGCTAAACATATCACTCATTTAATCACTTGTTCCATCATCAAAGTAAGCTCATTTTAATCTTCATTCAAGCCTAAAAGCATTATAAGAAAGCACCCAATCATTTTTTTTTCCAAACCATACCTAAAAGAAGCATATTGCATGTATTAACCATTCCCACGATCGTGGGTTTCATTGGAAAAACTTTCTGCCTAATTTAGGCATTCCCATGATCGTATTCCCACGATCATGGGATGCTTCCATCCAAAAAATCCTAGCTTTGTTCTTCCAATTTCTAGCTTTTTCAACTCTATTTTTAGGATAGGTTTTTAGGTCAGTTTTGTATGACTCTTATGACCTATAAAATGAGGTATTTAGGCAACACCTTCTTCTAAACAAATATCCATATATATCTTAAGTTTCTAAAGACATATAGTTAAATTAGTTTGGTTCAGTATTCTCAAACTACAACAGCACCCAGTACTCAACTTCAAGCCAAATTTCAAAATCCTTAGGGACAGAATTCAAGTTTGATTCCTTCATGAAAATTGTATCCATATGTTCCAGTTTAATCTAAATTAAAAATAATCCCATTTTGATATCTAAAGATTAAGTTATGGATAAAATACAGATGCTTGTTTATTGAAAACACTCCATCTAACATATTCCAGCACAATTCATCATCATTTTTATCCTAGTTCATCTCTTTTGCTTAGTCTATCATTTCTAACTTATGTCCTCATTATTTCCTCTTCATTCTTACTTCCATTTAAGCTCAATATCAATCACAAACAAATAATATTCTATGATTGATCATTAACATCAAAAATAGAGCATATCATATACACACATTCATCATATTTTCTACACATATATCTTACTCTTTCATTTCACTTCTAAACTATCGCTCTAATTCTTCCTATTTCAAGACACCATAGTACTCCTTTTCATTAAATTTAAACTCATTTTAACTCATCTCTATAACACCCAAAGCAATCCACATTAATGTATATTGAAAACAAAACATGAAAACTCCATTTATCTGTCAAATTTTTTGCACAATTTCTACATCATTTTGATGATCTTTCCATCTCTAAATCATCACTACAACATCTTATGAATTATCAATCATCATATACGTAAAAGCAAGAAATTTATATGCTCATTTCATCAACCATATTCCAACATATATAAAGCATCATTTTATGATCATGTAACCTCTAATTATCGTCATACATATCTCATTCAACAAATCATGAAGAACAATATGCTACTTACTTGTTTTAGCTCCAAGATCTTCAAATAACTCTTAACCCTAGCTTCCCAATATCATACGATCATCATCATAGAAGGTGGAGTAGGTTAGGTACTTCTTCAAGAAGAAGACAATATGATCTTGAAGAAACAAGTGAAAAATGATGGCAAAGTTCACAATGGTGAGATTTGAAGGTATCGTGGAAATAAAGAAGAAGAAATGGTGAAGATGAAGATCGAAAATGAAGATAGAAGAAGAAAGAATCAAATGAAAATGAAAGACAAAAGATAGTCTTTCAAATGAAAGAAATATCATGGATGGGTGTGTGGTATGGCAAGTGACACTTGTCACTTACCACATGTCACTACCTTATGGTTTCTAATGGGTCCTCTTTCTTAACCAGTCCATTTGTCTCCAATTTCTAATTCATTTGTCTCCCAATTTTCTATGATACTTGTCATTAAATGTTATTGTCATATATCAATAATTTCTAATCCCATTTGACATTTATTTCTACTATCATTTATCAATTATCTTGTCACTTGGCATTTTTTCTAGTCCAAAAATTACTCAAAATTTTAGACATTTCCCAGATTCCACCAAAAATTCTAATTCATCAATAAAATATACCAAATCAATTTGCAAGACAAAGTATTCACTATACACATCATAATCACTTTAATAAAAATCATTTATACCCAGAAAATGTCAAATGAGTACATAAACAGCCATTGCAATATGTATGAAAATCTATTCACATGTGTGTGTATGCTACTGTTATGCATGAGTATGAAATGCATTTTTCTTACCTCTCATTGTCATTTCTCATTTACAAAAATCTAGGGTTCTAACCCTTAGTATGGGAAAACGAGATGTTACAACAAATGCAAACATCGAGGTAACCAAACTTAGTTCAATTGAGAGCATTGAATGTTAAGCTAAATTTGGGGCAGAATGAAGTATTGTTAGCTACGTTGAAGATTAGACCGATGTTACATGAAAGGATCAGAAAAGCCCAAAGTAAAGATCTTGAATTAGTGAAGATTATTGAGAAGTTGAAAGTGAATCTGAATTCTAAGTTTGAATTGAGAAATGAGACATTATGGGTGAAGCAGAGATTGTGTATACCCGATATTGAGGATTGGAGAAAAGAGATTTTGGAAGAAGCACATGTAGCAGCCTATGCTATGCATCCTGGTACTATCAAGATGTATAATACGCTGAAACAACATTTCTGGTGGTCAGGAATGAAGAAGCAAGTGGTCGAATAAGTTGTCAAATATTTGACTTACCAACAGATTAAGGTAGAGCATCAGGCTTCGGTTGGAAAGTTACAATCATTACCTATTCTAGAGTGGAAATGGGAGAGAATTTCTATGGATTTTATTATAGGTTTTCCAAGGACTCCAAGGCAACAAGATGCCATATGGTCATTGTTGACAGACTGACAAAGTCATTACCAGTGAGAAAGAATAATACACTAGATCAGTTAGCTCAGAGATATGTAAATGAGATAGTGAGATTAAATTGGGTCCTAGTGTCTATGGTATCGAACCGAGACCTTACATTTACCTCGAGATTTTAGGGTAGTTTACAGACAGCATTGGGTACAAGGTTAAACTTCAGTACATCATTTTATCCTCAAACAGATGGACAAAGTGAGAGAATAATTAAGACTATTGAGGATAAACTCAGAGCTTGTGTTTTGGAGTTTCAAGGAGCATGGGATCAATATGTAGCTCTGATTGAATTTGCATATAATAATCAATGTCACAGTAGTATCGGTATGGCACCATATGAGGCATTATATAGCAGAAAGTGTCATTTGCCTTTGTATTGGTATGAAGAGAGTCTAAGAATTATTGAAGGCCCAAAATTGATCCAAGTTACTATTAATAAGGTTAAATTGATCCGTAGTAGAATTAAAGCAGTACAAGATATGTAAAAGAGTTATGTGGATCAGCATTAGAGAGATATGGAGTATCAAGTGGTAAATAAAATGTTTTTGAGAGTATCACCTTAGTGAGGAGTGCTAAGGTTTGGTAAAAAGGGCAAGTTAAGCACTAAATACATTAGTCCATATGAGATTATTGAAAGAGTTGAACCATTGGCTTACAAGTTAGCACTACCTACTGAAATGTCTCATATTCACAATGTGTTCCATGTCAGTATGCTTAGAAGATATCGGTCTAATCCAACAGATGTGTTATCGGCTCAAGAGATTGAAATTGCGAGTAATCTAAGTTATGTTGAAAAATTAGTTAAGATAATTGATTATCAAATGAAGCAGTTGAAAAATCATTTGAGTGAAGAAGCTACATGGGAAACGGAGGAGAATATGAGGAATCAATACTCCCATCTGTTTGATAAATCAAGTAGGAATTTTGAAGATGAAATTTCTTAAAGGGGGAGAATTGTAATATCCCATTTTCCATACTAAAGGTTAGGGTCCTAAACCACTGATATGAGAAATAATGTTGAGAAAATTATGAGATGCATTGCATTCACATGCATATCATTAGCTTACACATATGAATTTTGATTTTTGTACACATTGCAAATATTATATATGCACTCAATTGACATATTTCGGGGTATGAACGATTTAAAATGATTATGATGTGAATTGTGAATTTTTATGCCTTGAATTTTAGTTTGATGGTTTTAATTATGAATTTAGAATTTATTTGTTAAAATTGGGAGATCTATGAATTTATGTGTATTTTTGGACTAGAAAAAATGTGAAACGGTAAGACAAATTGATACATAGTGGTAGAAATAGTTGATAAATGGCAATAGAAATAAATGACAAGTGACATTAGGATTAATTGACAAGTGGCATAAAAATTGGGTGATAAATGACTTGGAGATTGTGAGACAAATGGACTAGTTACTAAAAGACCAATGGGAACCACAGGAAGATGACAAGTGGCAAGTGACAAGTGTCATAACACTTGCCAATCACCATTCATCACTCACAACATTTACATTGAAAGACCAACTTTTATTATCTTTCATTTTGTTTCTACAAGCTTATCTTCTTCATTTTCTCTCTTCTTCATTCACAACACTCACTCTCACCCCACAATTTTGAGTTTTGCCACCATGTTTCACCTTAGCTCTACAATAACTAGTTGTCTTCTTCATCTTTTTATTAAAAACCTAGCCTATTCTACCTTGAACGATGATGATCATGTAAGTGGATAAGCTAGGGTTACTTGATGATTTAAGAAGGGTTTTGAGCTAAACAAGTATGTACAATCTTTATCTTTATGGTTTGTTTTAAGAAAAATATTTATGATGATAATTAGGGATGATTGATAGTAAAAATGGTGTTGATGATGAGTGCTGGAAATTTTGATGAATGAATGGATATAAATATGTTCTATTTTTGGATGTATAAAAACGTGGATCATTGCTTGTTATAGAGATGAATTAGATTGAGTTTTGAAACTAAAGAAAAGGCTAGTGCAATGTTCTTGAAATGAGAAGAACTAGGATTTATGCATAGTTTATGGATTGTTTTATGGATGATAATGAGATAAAATGGAGGTGATTTTGATGAGGAAATGAAGTATAAATGATGAACTATGTATAAGATGTGTTAGATTTAACATGTAGTAGTTAAAATTTGGAAAAACATGGAAGAAATTGGCTAGGATTTTTAGGATTACATAACCTATGATCGTGAGAATGCCTACACGATTGTGGGAAATGCAAGGAAATGGCTGGAAATTCTTAATTGGATTAACCCACGATTAAGGGAAGTCCTCCACGATCGTGGGAAAGGCCCTAAATGTGAATTATTTTCTTTGAGTGATGTTTGAACTAGCTAATGATAAGACACTTTCCTATGGTGTATTTATAATTGAATGAGGCTTGAAATGAACCTAGTTTGATACTTGATTAGTTGATAAAGTGTTTGATATGTTTAGGTTGTTAATTGAGGTTTTAACTTAAGAATAGACTGATGATATCAATGTATATGAAATATGGAAATTTATAGTTATAGGAATGAAGTGTTCTTAGGAATGCTAATGTGATCCAACTGATGAATGATGTGAATTAACTAAAGATAAATGAGAACTTGGATATTAAGTGATCATATAATGCTAGAATAACATTGGTGAATGATTGATTGATGAGTTTAGAATAATCAAGTATATTTTGAGGTATAAACCTAAGTGCAAGCTAGACATATACAAGTTATAATGTTTGAATGATCAAGACTTGTGATTAAGGATACATACCCGAGAATCTCATTGAGCATGCTTTGTACATGACATATGTACATATGTGTATGATTGAGTACTTATATTAATGATCAAATTAGCAATGTGTATAAATATGTGTATTGTATGATTTAGACACGCAAGTCGAATGCCAGCATCCAGATATTGCTGATTCATCGAGGCAATAGCTATCTAGAGCTTATTGTGAGTCAACCTAGATGTTTCTCACTAGGATTGATTGTATTTGCTTAAATTTTAATTATTGAACTAATATTTATATGAATGTGATAACTCCGAGCATTGATGGTTCGGGTAGTTTAATAATTGAGATTACATTGAAAGTGTTCATAATTGAATATGAATCGGGAAAAATAAATGTACTCAACAAAAATATTGAATGCCGGACTTAGATCCGATGAATATATGAAAGTGATTGTATGTGATGAATGAAAGTGATTGATTGCATATTTTGTGATGTGATACATCACATTATTATGCATGATTAGATAAATGAGTTATGACCAAGTGACCATTGAAAAAGAGCTTAAAGCTCATAATGCACATAAAGAGCCACTAGCTCAATATATAAAATGAGTCTGGTATCCACAATAGATACGGGACAGTTATTAATGAGCTCAGTATCCACAATAGATACGGGACGGTTAAAAAAGTGCTCGGTCGTAACAAAGTAATAATGAAAGTAGAGTCATATGTGCATTGCATATGCAAATTGATATTTACAATATGAATGTTCAAAATGAATTATTTGAACTGTTCTGAATTAGAATTATGAAATAGTGTTCATAATTGTATTTGATGAAATATGATGATATGTGAAGTGATGTTCAATATGTGATTATATGATTGTCTATGAATTTGGATTGTGAACTGTCTTTGTGATTTGATATGAGTGAGCACATCGATAATTGTTCACTTACTAAGGTCGCAAAACTTATCAAAATTGCAATGTTGATTTTCAGGTATGAGAGAAGAGACATAGCTATTAGGACACTCTAGAAGAAGTCTAGTACTACATTTTTGGACTCAAGGAATGGCTCAAAGGTTGGTCAGCTAATATTGAAGAGCTTAGATAGAGTACTTTTGTATAGTGTTCTCATTTCATGTATAGTGTTGTAAACAGTAGCAAACTCTAAGATATTTTGTGATACTGTATATATGATTATGTAGTGAAATGCTACAATGTAAATTATGTTTTATCAATGGAATGAGGAGTTTAGTCTTTGAATATTTGTGTTATATATGTATGATGTCACATTAAGTGAATATGACTGCTCTAACATGCTACTTTTATAGGGTATGTTCTCGAATATCCTAAGGATGTTAGGGCACATGCCCGTGGGAGTGGAGTATTACATCTACTAATCAACAAATTAAGCTAAAAAAGATTACTCTTGATAATATTTCTCTCAAGTATGATACTACGCGTAAAGTGATGATATAGAGAAATGTCATGATTGATAGTCTTCTAAAGAGTTATCCTATTGTTTTGTCATACTATGAAGTAATGACATATTTATACACTCTACAAGTAGCGATAATTGCTATATTGATTTTTTTAGGATATGTCCAAGATTGAACTTTACAAGGTGCTCATCCTCAAGCTATTAGAGATTGACATGATTTTGGAATAGAAAATGCTATATATTTGACTAATTCAAAGCTTCCTAAAATATTATTTGTTGGACCCGGGTCTCGATTCATAGCGATCCCATGAGGGTTGTATGAAAGACAGGTGGATAGCATTGGATTTAAAAGGATTTCAGAGTGACAGCAGTGGAGGGTTCGCCACGGTGACGAATATGCTTTACTGCGGCAAAACCATGCAGATGTCTCCAGAGATCCTTTAGGAGGAATTTGCCACGACCAACGACTGGCTTCGCCACAACGAAGTTTCCAAAATACGCCGCAACACAAGAGTCTAGCTCCGCCACAGTGAAGTTTCTGAACTACTAAAAAACCTTTCGGGAAAGATACGCTTCGGCGAAGTTACCAATATCAAAAAGAAAATACCCTTTGGGAGAGGTTGGCCGCGAAGGTTCGTTGCGGCGAAACCCTTCATTTCACAACCCAGAACCCAAACATCCAACATCTATCACTAAACATCAAACACAACTTAATACACATACACATATAATCTTCCCACAAAACCATTTACAACTTAACTAAAAGATCAATACAAACATATGCAAAGAACTTCTTAAATTCTTCATTCATTTCCAAATCAAAATGAAGTTCATACAAAGTTTTAATTACAAATCCACATTACATCAAAGTCATAACAAAAGATACAAAATACATTGGATGCTTAATGTTCAATGAGCCTATAAAGCTATCAAAATCTAGCTACTAACTTAGTACAAAAGCTAACTATCTTGGAATCCGTCTAAATGCCTTGCAAGGATTCACTGATCTTCTCGATCTGCACCTAAGGAGTGGGAAAAAATATTAGGTTGAGCTACACAACTCAGTAGCTAATATATTTATAGCCATTGGTGATTGGCCACGTATTCAAGCATATGTATATGTATATCTAGCAACTCTAGTATTCTTACTTTATTCAAACAATTAAAACATTGATCCATATAACTCAAACTTGACACACAGCATAAACTTAAACCATTACACATAACACTTTATTATGCACTATGCTTGAACATCTAAAGATGCAATGCACAACAATTGGCTCGAGGGTTCCGTGAGCAAAACAGAGAAACCGAAGTTTACTCCGTGAACAAAACGAATCCATTTTTTAGATTTTGTGTACCACAAGCGGGCAGTCGGGAGAAGACTTGACGCCGACGTGCACATGACTACAAAACGGTTCCTCTCTCACCCAAATACCATCAAATTTATGCTCAATTTAGTCAATCACAATTTGCACTCTCGTGCTTCTTTTATTTCATCATTTTTCTTATATTTTCATGCTTTTTCTTCTTTTCATTCAATTCCAAATGTTATAACCCTTTTTCAAGG
>JAOQML010000006.1:29066923-29085743 GCA_027568935.1 Erythroxylum urbanii | reverse complement strand
AACATTTTATTATTTTATGATTAATTATATATAATTTATTATTAATTATATAAAATATTATTATTAATTATTTAATAAATGCTTAACTCATGTCCCTTCGCTTGTCAGTTGTCATACTATAATTGTTTTATTTTTCTCTCTTGTGCCCTCCTTTTCATGTGCAAGTCTAACTTAATTACACCGTAAATTGTACACCAACTCTCAGCAAAAAGTAAAAATTGTGGCAACTAAAATGCTAAAACAATAGCTACGACCTAGAAAATTGGAAATTAGAAATGAGGGGTTAGGTTTAAATCCCTAGCCATAATTCATATTGTCGTCTTTGCATCCACAAGCCTGCGCCGGCCAATCCTTACATCGTTGCAAGCTCCCATGTTAGCCTGCGTCTACCAGCCAACAGTTGCCTCTTATTCCAGTTGCCACCAGCAACCATGTTTCTCCTACGTCACCACCAAATATTGCAGTTATAGGACTAGCCTCCAGCATGACATCCGCACATCTAGCTGCCCTCCCCTTCATGTGCAACCATTGTTTGATTCAAGCTACTAGTGTCATATATCGGCTATGAAGGAGCAACAAATCGAACCATGCGAAGCTGTCCATCAAGTTTCTAAGCCTCCAAACTTTCTCCTGCCAACTCCAACAACTTCACACACATAATGCACTAGTAAAACATCCTAAAAATTTCTTATTGGGAGCAACATTCTCACAATCCTTATTCCGATAGTAATATCACAAAATTTCCCAGCAGAAGAAATTCGTAAAATCTTTGTTTCTTATGTAATATGTTTGTCTTTAGGTCTTCGAAGAGAAACCAGTAATAGCAATGACTAAAGCATTAAAAGGAAATGATTTGTTGGGTGATATGCAGTGAACTACAGCAACTGATTTCTCAACTTGAAGACCATCTAAGTTTATGTATAAATTTGAACTTTTTTAGATTTGATAAGTTTCAGGGTCGTAACTTCAATTCTAATGTGGGGTTAGGGTTAGAAGAAAGAATTGGTATTAAAAAAATTATTAAAGGTATATTAGGTAGTATGTATTTATTAGTTTACATTTCATCTTAAACCCTTCAAATCAAGTTTCTTATTTTCATTGTTTAGTATGGAATGGAATGTAACATGAAACTCTTCGCTTTCATTCCATTTCGTTCCATTCCATTATGAAATCCTCTAGTTTCATCTCATTCCGTTCTATTTCATTATGAGACCTTCAATCAAACGATGGAAGTATGTTACGTTCCATTTCATTCCATTACTAACCTTTCAACCCAAATGGCCTAGGGGAGGATGTTGAAGCTATTCTAGGAAATATTTTAAAATATTAGTTACAAATTTTCTTAATTTATAATAATCATTTGGTTTCCTCTCAGCAAACTTCTTTCTTTATTTGAATGCAATGTATTTTTTATAGATATGTGTTCTCTCTTAAATAGAAATCATAAAATAGATTATGCAAAATTTATTTTTATTTTCTTTTTTTTCAACTATAAGAACCACTTTTATGAGTAAAATGAGAAATTTGAAAAAACAACTACTACAATTTGTATGTCAAAAGGAAAATTATTTGAGGACTTAAAAAATGGTGGATATGAACTTTAAAATATATTACAAAAATACTTGACTTATAATTTTTAATCAAGTATTACCATGCATTGCTTTATTTTTTTTAAAATTTTGACAGGAGTTAATTTTGGAAAAGTAGAAAACTTAGGATCTCAAAACTTTGGCTATTTTCTAGGCTTCAAATGACCTGTGTCTTAAAATACGTGCCCTCTATTTTCAACAACATCCAACTCATCTATTTTTTCTCTCTCCTAGTTATTAAATGGTTAACATGTTGGAACAGATTTAATGTAACACGTGAATTAAAGCCATTTTCCAAAGCATCACTCCAGCTTCGCAGACAATGTAGAAATTGCAGTGTTTAGCAAAGGGTAGTACAATCTTTCGAACTCACTGATAAGGATAATAATTATTAAAAAGGAGAGGGCCACAGACAGGCATAGCTTAAGAAAAGTTGGGCTTTTGAAAGAGAAGAATCGTAGACCAGATCCAGGTCCGACAGTGAAAAACCTGAAAAGACCCATGTGAAGTATCATAAATCCCCATAACCGTAGGGTTTGGTGGCCTCGGTTGAAAGATGACAGAGAGCGAAGCGGCCGAAGAGAACGTGGAGGCAGTCGACGAGGACATGGATCTCATCGAGGCCAACGGCGGGAAGCGACCCAGAGGGGAGGAGGATGGAAATGAGGAGTTGGTGAAGAGGCAGAAGGTGGACAAGTCTGTAGAAGAGGAGAGACTTGAGAAGAAGGTTGAAGAAGAAATTGATGGAAATGGAGAAGAGAAGGGAGAAGAGGAAGAGAAAGAGGAGGTCGGTCCGGTGACTTTGGGTCCGAAGAGTTTTGGGTCGTCGGTTGAGATGTTTGATTACTTCTACAAATTCCTTCATTTTTGGCCTCCCCATGTTAAAATCAACAAGGTATAGTTGTTTATCCTTTGAAATTCGATGAATGAAAGTAAAGTTTAAAGCTTTTATTGGATGGATGGCTAAATGTATAAGCGATGCCAAGCTTAACTTCTAATTAGTATGTTTTTTAAAAGGTATAACTTTTACTTTGGTTGGATGGGATTGAGTTTAAGGGAGAACATCTATTAATGGATTTTCACGTGTTCTGGTTGTTGAGGGGTGGAATTGAATTTAGAGTTGATATAGGTTTTTCTAGCGTGTCTAGAAGAGGAAATGTAAGTGATTCAAGCAGCTAGTTTACTAATATTTTTATTAGTTTCTTTTGCATTATCAAATTTACCTTTTTCAGTTTTAAAATTGTGGTTGTTATTAATAATTGCTATGTAGACTGTGTTGTGGACTATATCTACCCCTTTCTCTTGGCTATGAGGATATAGATAGATGGTTTTTGGTACAATGTAGTAATGGGACTATACAGCGCACCGTTGGTTCCTGTGTTTGGTCCCCTTTTCAAGAATGGAATCTTCATTATGACATGTTTAAAGTCATGCCTTCCCCGTTCCATTCCACCCATAATTCTGTTCCATCGTGTTACTTTCTCCCTAGCATAACCTGTGGGGAATAGTTTAGATTTTGGCCCTTTAGGAGCTACTTGAGGATCTGATAATGTGCTCCTAACTGCTCCTTTTACCTTACTTGCTACATTATTTATATAGGGAAATTGAATTACACTTGTTTGCCAGAATAAGAGGATATAAATTATAGACATTGTTCTGGCGTGATTTATACTGTTGGATGTGGGATTAATTAATCTTCATTGAGGTTATTAAAATATGGGATAATGGTCAAAGTTTTGAGTTATAATGAACTCTTTTTTTTTTTTTTCCAGATGATAAAGGCATTCTGATCTCATTGTGTATTAGAACTTCCTTGTCTTTTTGGGAAACACGTATCCCCATACTTGTGAGGTGCATTTGACTCAAATTCCTAGTGGTTTTTCTTTGATTCATTGTCAATTATCAGAAACAAATCTCCTAAATGTCGAACCACTTGCAATTTCAATTGCTACTTTTGCAGCCTATAGCATAACCTTTCCTATGTTAACGTGTGCATTGAGTTGCTTTTGAGACATCAAATCAACAGCATTTAGATGAAGATGCAGGATTTGGGGCAGGACTCTTAATGTGAGAACCTAATAGGATTCGTTGCCATTCATGGGTCATATCATGCCTCAATCAATCATGCCAGCTTTTACTGTTAAATTCACTGCCCAAAGTCCTTTGATTTGTGGTTTTTATTGCAGTATGAGCACATGGTCTTACTAGACCTGCTGAAAAAGGGTCATCCGGAGCCCGACAAGAAGATTGGTTCTGGGATCCGGGCTTTCCAAGTCCAAAATCATCCAACATTTAAGAGTCGATGCTTCTTCTTGATTAGGGATGATGACTCTGTTGATGATTTCAGCTTCAGGAAGTGTGTGGATAATATTCTTCCCTTACCAGAGGATATGAAAGTAAAACCAGATGCCAACAAGTTACTTGGTGGTCGAAAGGGTCACGGTGGAAAAGGTGGAAGAGGTCGAGGAGGCCGTGGAAAGAGGTGGTAAGTCAAGAAATGAATAGTCTCTGACTTACAGGGTATAAATGGTTTTGCCAAGAGAAATCAGCACCCTTGTTTCCATACCTATTATATAAGCGCAGGTTGTTGCTTAAAACCTTGTTTCTATATTAAACTTAATGGCCTCCGCTTAGCATTGGAGACGTTTTTGCTGCTATTCATCTTATCTTGTGTTGGTAGTTCTTTTGGTGCTATTTTTCCTTTCATTCTCGTATTCATGAAGAGATCATCCACAGAGAATTTCCTAACAAAACATGGTGCCTTATCTAAGATCATTTTATTAGACATAAAGGCTTCTCCATTAGCTTGAGAAGTTTCCATAACCCGTCAAAGGAACGAGAGAATTTTTGCTGTTGGTTATGAATTATTGTACTCGTAGGATCAGTGGAGATTTCGATTCACTGAGTTTAGATTCCTCGTAAGTCTCACTTATTTGTAGTTATATATCTTAAAATGGATACGTATACGAAAACATATACATATAATGGAAAGGATATCTGAGCAAATCGCTGGATTCCATTTTAGGATAATGTATGTTTCAAATCATTTCCATATGAAGTGTGAAGAAGTATGAAATACCTCGTTAGCATGATAATGTGGGATGGTGAGAAGCGGAAAACCCTTAAAACACAGAGACGTGCAAAACGTTTATTGAGGCAGGCTTGCGAATAGCTTCTTTGGTAGCCTAAGAAATTTTTTCGTACGTACTTCGGCTTTATAGTTAGGGGACCAAGTACATAATCATTGAGGTTAACATTGTCTAAAATACCTTCATACGCCATAAAATGATTTAATTTCTTTTTTTTATAATTATTTACCAGATTTAATAGTTTGAAAGTGGTGAAATTTTTTTCAATAATACTATTTAGGATTAATTTCTTAGGATCGTGTTGAAGTTTGACAAACTATCATATTGGTCTATTATTTTTAAAATTATCAGAGATTACCCTATATATTTTCTGGCTTTTATACCCGTATTTACACATAAAAACGTCGTCGTTTGAAGCTTTAGAATTACGTGACATATTCTTGCATGTTTTTTTACATGTTTAAATAGGATTTTCAACGACAACTTAACAGTAAGGGAATTTACGATAACTAAAACATAATAGTGATATTTAATAATTTTTAAAAATAAGGGATTGATGTGATAATTTTTTAAATTTCAAGGAGTCCTACGAATATAACCTTACTATTTAATTTATATTTCTCAAATGCATAGATACTCTTGGAATAGTTTCGTCGCAATTTATAATTTTAATCTACTTCAAACAAACATGTAGCATTGTACTCGTTTTCTTGTTTACTCGTTTAATGTACAATACATTTTTATCTTAATATTGCAAAATTTGTTAAATTGAGTTGTTTCACATGAAATTTAACATCAACATCTTACATAAGGTTCTAATTACATATTATAAATTAATGACATTCATGATCATCAAAGCCACTATTGTTTAAAGTATTTTCACATATTAACAAATAATTTAACTACGTAAGAATAATTGACGTCACATTTTGATAATCATGAAGATCATTAAAACAATGATTCTTTAATTTTCTTTCCTTGCACAATCTTTCTTTTAACATTCCTTATTATGTAAATTATAGGTGTTTTCTGACAAATAAGATACGAGTTTTGCGAAAAATATCATAGGATAAAAATTAGATGCACATATTTAGATTTCAATTTCGATGAAATTATTTGAGAGTGTCATTGCATTGCATGCATAACAATTCACAAATTATGAATAAATTAATTGATATGCAATTTAAAATTTACCAAAAGGTAGAAATTCAAAGTCAGAGCTTAACAGTTAAAAGCCTTTAAGATTGAAGGGAAAAATAGTGCCTTAGACTATGTTTGGTTGGTGATTTATTAATGGGAAGCAATGGAATGTAATATTAATGTATGTTTGATTGGTGGTTTATTAATGGGATGGGATAAAATGTAATATTATTCTATCGTTTGAGATAAGGTTTATAATAGAATGAAATGGAATGTGATAGAAGAGAAACATTTCATATTATATCTCATTCAATCCTAAACAGTAAAAATGAGAAACTTTCAATTTGTGGTGTTTAGGATGAAATATAAAATGATAAACAAATTTTCACTATATTATATTATAAACCCTTATTTCAAATAACATTTTACTATATTATATTATGAATTCTTTCATCCCTCCCAACAACAATTTTCTAATATTACATCTATTTACATTTCGTTTCATTATAAATCATTCCATTTTATTTCATTTCATTAAAAATATTATGTCCAACTAAACATAGCCTTACAGATAAATATTTAGGAAGGTTAACTATAGGGAACAAGAAAATAATAATATTTTAAAAAGGGTATGATGATCATATATATAATGTCAACTCTTTAATAACTAGTCAAATGATTATTTCTATTGAAATAATTCAACAAAAATTTAAAAGAAAATCATTTTTAATATTTTAATATCACAAAATAGCTCTTGGAATAATTTCAAAATAATAAGTATTTTTAATTAAAATTTGTAACTTACAGTCTTTAAAATTTATTTAATCTCTTAGGCTACTCTAATTAGAGTACACAATAAGGGTGGATAGATACAAAACCGAAGTTAAAATCAAATTGTTAAATAAAGTTCAATATTATGTAGGTAAGGTATAATCTTCATTGATTATATTGTAAAAGATTTTTAGAAAGACAAATAAACTTTATTCATGTTGAGCATAGGATACATATATAAAGTTTACAAGAGTTTACAAAATTGTAAGATAAGTTTGGATAATGTCTATCTAAACTGTAGGATATGTATTAATCTAGATACAGAATACGTAACAAACCAAATACACAATACGTACAATAGATATGGACTTTAGTTATCACCCTCACGTAAGTTGAAGTGGTCTTGGCAAGACAACTTGTTATTTGAATGGAAAATGATGCTTTGAGAACCGTTTGGTTAACATTGGCTAGTTGATCAGTAATTACAATATAACACAATTGAAGTTCTTTATTAACAACTTTATCAGACACATAATAAAATTCAATCTTCAAATGTTTAGACCATGTATGAAAAATAGATGTAGTAGCGAGATAAGCAGCACTTAAATTATCACACCACAAAATAAGAGAGGATGTTGAAGGAATACTAATTTTTTGCTTAACTTATTGTAACCACTATAACTCTATTACAACAGTAGCAATAGCATGATACTTAGCTTCGGTAGATGATTTGGTCATCGTTCTTTGTTTCTTTGATCCCCACGATATTAAATTGTTACCAACATAAATAACAGGCTTGTGATACTCTTACAATCATCAATATAGTTCGGATATGCAGGATGAACATACCCTTATAGTTGTTGCACGAAGACGTTGTCATCAAGTGAACCATGCACAAAGGTGTTAGAAACATCCAATTGTCAAATCTCCTAATTACTAGATAAGGCATATGATAATAAAAGACAGATAATGACAGGTTTAATAACTGGACTAAAAGTGTCCGTGTAATCCACACCTGGTTGTTAATTGAATCCCTTGGCCACTAAAAGTGCCTTGTATCGATCAATCATACCATTAAGCTTTCACTGTTTTAATGCCTCCTTTTCAAGCTGACAATATAGTTCGATGCAAATAAGTATATCACTTAATATGATATACTTATTTGCATTGAACTATATTATCGGCTTGAGAAGGAGGCACTAAAACCCACATATTATTACAGATCATCGTGTTATACTCTTCTGTCATTACTTATCTCCACTTTTTAAATTTATTGGCTTATTTATAAGTTGATGGTTTAATTTTAGAGAGGTGCAAAATTAACAAGGCTTAAGAGTACCAACTTTAGATTTGGTAACCATAGGATGTCGACGAGTTAGTGCAGTAATATCATAATTGTAATGAGTTAAGTTAACAATTAAAGGCAATTTAGATAATGTTGTAGAAAAGTTATCATTGTGATGTATATGGCACAGGTCAATGATGAGTATTGTAGTGGGACTAGGTAACAGGGATGGATGATTTATAGGTGGTGTGGGTGTGTTGGCTGAGGAAGTTCCAATATTGGTACCGTTTTTTATGGAAATTTCAATTTCCATATGAGCTTCGTCACAATTATACATAACTGGAAATTCAATGGACAATATTCAATGTCATAATTATAATAAGTTTATTCATATCTTTAAGCAATGCCCCTCACCAAATCGTAGAGCTACAAACCTATGACAACAAAACTTAAATCAAATGAAATTGACTTCTAACCTATCAACATCAACTACGCAATGGATCCTGGAAATTGGAGTAACTCACAATATTACTCCTAATTTAGAAAATCTTACTATTCATGATGAGTATCATGGTCTTGATGTAGTTAAAATTGGAAATGTTAAATTCCTTCCTATCTCTCATATTGGTTCATCTTTTTATCAATCTTCGGATAATTCTTTTCAGCTTCATAATGTTTTATGTGTTCCTTCTTCTTATCAGAATTTATTATATGTTTTTGTGTTTACTAATGCCAATAACATTTTTGTTGAATTCTTTCTCAATATTGTTTCATGATTAAGAATATCCACATTTAGGAGCTCCTTCATTTAATTCAGAATGATCATGGTCTATACTTTATACTCTTAGAACCTATTCAACAATCTCGTAGTCTAGTTACCAAAATTACTTGCACTTTAGAATAACTCAATGCAGCTCCTATCCTAAAACTCCAGAACAAAATGGATATGTGGAAAGAAAAAACTGATATATTATAGAGATTGGTTTGGCATGCGTCAACACTTGATTTTTCCTCTACTATGAGATGAATATCCTATAATCGTTGAATTCACAAGGTGAGTTGTAGGTTATATAAGTGGCTTCGAATCTAGTTCAGTAGCAAGATTCTCCTCTTCAATAGCAGAAATCCATATAAATAATCATAAGAAACAACATCTAAACGATTTTCAAAAGACCGAACAAAGGGTCTATATACTGGACCCAAACTGTTAATGACAACCTGAACCAAATCATCTTCCATGATAGAACTGTTGAGTGCTTCCAACTGATCAAACATTACTTTTGCTCGTTGAGTATTCTAAGTAATAGATTCACTATGTTTCTTTGTTACTTTAAAGAATTTTGCTTTAATGGTTCATATCTGTGCCTTAGAAATCGAAGTACTGGCTAATATTTGCCATGTCATATAGGAGCTGGAAACACCAACTACTGGAGCAATAAAGCTCTCACTAATAGAGCCAATGATCTAGCTAAGAACTAATTGATCTTGTTTATACTAGTCAAGATAAGCTAAATTTGATTGATCATTAATTTGTAGAGGTGATGCCGTGCAAGAATTTAATTTGATGGACAATTGATGTGTGATGTTTAGAAAAGTTAAAATAAGAGAAGTAGTCAATGAAGAAAAAGAAGAAGAAGACACAAGAGTTCTCTTGATAGACATTGTAGCTTCTTAGGTTGTTAGACCACAAAAAGCATTGATACCATATAAAAGATATTTAGAAAGGCAAATACACTTCATTCACCACTACAAGAAAACCATAAATTAGCGACAGAACATTAACAATGGAACAAATACAGTAACTAATTAGCAACAAAAAATCAATCTTCGTCGATACAATTGTCGTTAAAAAATTGATTTTATGATGGAAAAATTTTTTATCGATATAGGTGGAGAGAAAATATCCCGGTAAATTTTTTGACGGAATATAGCTACGAAAACGTCACAACCATTGGTAAATTAGGTGGGCATGCTTCTTGTAATAAATTAGCATCAGGAATTTACTGATGGATATATTTTTCGTCGATATTACATCATCATCAATAAATTTACGCAGAAATGATTGGATCAATAATCAGCATCGGTTTTTACCGACGGTAATGTATTCTGTTGGTGATTTTCTGATGGTCCAGCCACTCTATCGTTAGCTTTAGATTAGTAGTTTAAAAAATTTGAAAAACAACGTCGTTTGATTTAATACCAAACGATATCGTTTCGATTTGGGGTTAAACTCACCTCGAACCTTGCCCCCTCGTTTTCTCCTCTGTTCTTTCTCTATTTTTTCCTCATTTTGCCATCACTCCTCTCCTTCCTCTCCTCGATCATCGACGTCGCTTACTCAAGTCATCTTCTTCCTTCATGTGCTTTAGTGATTTCTTCTGCGTATCGGTTGAGGTAAGTGGGTTTTGTTATTTATTGGGTTTTTGTGTTGGTTGAATTTGGGTACTTATTTGTAAAATTAAGATAAATGTGGTATGGGGTTTCATTTCATTAGATCAGTGAAAAGGATGCTTTTAGTCAAGGGTATAACTGAAAACTTTTCACAGATTATACAATTAATTATCTTATATATATATCGATTATGATAAATTTTGAATCAATGCCTATGTAACTTGTACACTGTTGATATTACTATTTTGTATAATTTATTTATTTATATATAATTTATATCCTTTTTGCATACATGCTACTTTTTATAATTTGATGATTTGTATGTCATTTCCTATATTGATAACGAAAGAACACTGTAAAGTGGTAAATATAATTCTTAATATTCATGACTTGTTCTAAGTATATTAATTTTTAAAATAATAGAAGTACTTCTTTATCAAATTAAATTTTAACATTTTCAAAAAAATTCAATTTGAGTCCAAGCATTTTAAAAAGAAAATCAACATTTTGAAAACCTTCAATTTAACCATCAACTTAACAAATCTGTAAACCCCCTTTAAAAGAATTCATTCTAGCATTTTTTTTAAATTTTTTATAGATATAATCTATTTTAGATCTAGATGTACATCTTAACTGGCAAATGGGTACGAAAGAAAGCCCCACATGCTGTCCAGTTTTTTAAATGATCTTCTTAAGTCAATGATGTGTTTTTTTCAAGTCTAGTTATTTATGTGTTTCGTATCATTTTTTTAGTTTTTAAAATTATGTGTTTAGGTTCTCATTAATTGGAACATGAGTTTATGCATGATTCTTAGTTGAAATTGATTAAAAATTTAGTGCATAATTTGACTTTGTTAATACTCTACAAAATTTGACTTTATGAATTCTAGAAAATTTAATTTGTTAATTAATTATGCTTTTATTTTACTTGAATGATGATGTGAGAAACTTTGTGCTTTATGTAACATTTTTACGTCTTATGTGGATATCTTCTTTAATTTTAAATTTCTAGAACTTGAATATCATTTTTTTCAAGATTAGATGTAAGATGTGTACAAGCATTAAAATGATAAAGACACCTAGGATTTGAGTTTGAGCTAAATTGCCTACCTTTTAATACATTAATCTGTTAGTAATACCTTTTGAGCTTAATTAAAAATTATACCCTTTTTCGTTGTTTCCCTTTCTTGAAAAATACCTTGAGTCTAAAAGAAAAACAAATTATTTATTTCTTAATTTATGATTAGTAGAGCTTTTACTTATATTTTGATGTCTTTGGTAATAAGATGCAATAAGATTAATGTAGGGGAGAAGGTGAATGTATAATGGTGGCATAAAAAGGACAATTTTATATTAATCCAAAAGGTGTAGAAAAATGTGAAAAAAGATGAAATAAAGTTTGAAAATTTGATTAGCATAGATTCTTGTTTTTGAGAAGAAAGAAGAAAGAATGGTGGTTGCAAGAATATAAAGAGATAGTAGAGTGAGGATTAATGTTTCTCTTAATTTATTTGTTATCGTTATACTATTTATAATTTTTTCCTATTTCCTTCTTTGGTTAGCCTATTTAGCCATTTGGCCTCATTATAACCTTATTCGAAGTCTTTTTAATTTATATTGTATATATCTATTTAAGTAGTGGAGATTAGATGATTTTCAAACTTATGGTAAATTCACTTTCATAAGAAGATGATGAGAGTATATCACTCAAATTTCAAACACTTATGTGAATAAGTGATATGTTATGAGAACAAACCTTGTTCATTCCAAAAGTCATATTGAAACTAATTTTTCTTTACATTCCATACCTTGATTTTAATAGCAGAATTCATATCCTTTCTTAACTTTAGAATCTGATTAAAGGACCAAGAAAAAGATTGGTTTACCTTGATGAGCCAGAAGCATTGTTATTTTATTATATAAGTATGAACTCATTTAACCTATATTGATTATGGAAGTATTTATGATGAGATAGTTTCAATAGTTATTTTAGCTTTTATGATATTCTCCAATCTGGATTATTATAAACAGTAAGAATGTTAATCTTGATTGTCATTACAACAAATATCACTTTTGGCTATATTTTCTTTCGCTACAATTTGGTGTTTGCAATCTTTATGATAAGATAAGAACCCACTAAATTTTCTTACAACCTGACAAAAATTCTTATTTGTGGCTATAAGCACATATTTTGTGGTAGGTAATGATGTCCCTCAGTTTGTAAAGCAATATTACAGTTTTTTAGTCCTCATTTATGATCTCTTATATAAGAGAATTTCGAAGGAAAAGAACAAGTAAAAATACAATTTGTAAACCTTAGTTTGAATACACATTGTTGTTAAGTTCACTTTTAGAGTTCGAATTATATGTTGATTACCTTCACTAAGTGTAAAAAACAATGACTATGGGATTTACCTATAAAATACCTTAGAATTTTGGCATATAGATTAGGAACTTTGATCATAGATTATGGTAGGTTAATATGTTTATGTTATGTATATATTCAACATATAATATGATGTTGCTAATGCAAATAACTTGCAATAGAAGCATTTGAAGAAGATGTGAAATAACCTTTACATCTAAGTGGTGTTAAGTGACAAAATTTAAATATTTTATTAATAGTTCTAATACGGCGACTTTATATTCCATATACACAAGCTTTTAGAATAGGTATTTGCATTTTAAATCTAAAACTTTGCCTAATTTTTATATATCTAAGCTTTTTTCTTGCGTTATTGGAACATTCTCAATAATTCTGGGATTTGATCCCCTTGTTTTTATGATATGCTTGAATCTATTCAAGGATGCATTTTTTATGAATATGAGATTGTTTAGACATTGAATTCTTTATGGGTTTCATTTAAGAGCTTGTATGTTTTTTTAAGAATTTGTGTACTAGTTATTATTATGGTTCTTGTCATCACCTTATTGTTAGGTTCTTGAAATTTTTCTTTGTTTTGTGATGTTATTGATTGCAGGCTTAGTTTATTATAAGTAGTGTATGATTTGGGTTTTTCTTATCTTATTCTTCTTGAATATATTGTGGTTGATTATTGGAAGTTTTTGTTTTTATACTTTTCAACATTCTTTGAAGGTTTAAATTGTGATGATGTATAACTAGAAAGTTCATGAATTTTAGGCTGTACGTATTAACAGTGATGATGTATTTTTATTCAAGTTCTAAAATCCTAATGGTGTAAAGAAGGTATTGCAAGTAGCTCTATGGCATGTCAATAATAAATCTATTATACTATAGGCTTAGAGGCATCTGGTCAAATATATTTCATTTGGTCAATTATTGATGATTTGGGTTTTCCTTATCGTATTCTTCTTGAATGTATTATGGTTGAATTTTTTTTGTACTTTTTAACATTCTTTGAAGGTTTAAATAGTGATGATGTATAACTAGAGGTTCATGGATTGTAGGATGTACGTATTAATAGCGATGATGTATTTTTATTCAGGTTTTGAAATCCTAATGGCATAAAGAAAGTATTGCAAGTAGCTCCATGACATGTTAATAATAAATCTATTCTACTGCAGGCTTAGAGGCATTTGGTCAATTATTGATGATTTGAGTTTTCCTTATCGTATTCTTCTTGAATGTATTGTGGTTGATTGTTGGAAGTTTGTTTTTGTCCTTTTCAACATTCTTTGAAGTTTTAAATAGTGATGATGTATAACTAAAAGTTTTATGGATTATATGATGTACGTATTAATAGTGATGATGTATTTTTATTCAAGTTTTGAAATCCTAATGGTGTAAAGAAAGTATTGCAAGTAGCTCCATGACATATCAATAATAAATCTATTCTACTGCAGGCTTAGAGGCATTTGGTCAAATATATTTCATTTGGTCAATTATTGATGATTTGGGTTTTCCTTATCGTATTCTTCTTAAATGTATTATGGTTGATTGTTGGAAGTTTTTTTTGTACTTTTTAACAATCTTTGAAGGTTTAAATAGTGATGATGTATAACTAGAAGGTTCATGGATTGTACGATGTACGTATTAATAGTGATGATGTATTTTTATTCAAGCTCTAAAATCCTAATGAAGATATGTTAGAATTAATTTTACTTGTACTTGACTAATTTTGATGGAATTAACAAATGTACACACATATCCATGATATTTATATGAGTCAAGAAAACTATTTAATATTTCAATTGCCAAGTTTTTTATTCTATTCTAATCAGTTATATGTTAAGTGTGGATGCCATTTTAAACTCCTACTCTTTTTATAATTTATTCTAATTAAGATACATAGGTTGGATCCATATGCAAACAATAATAGGATGTATATCTTAAAGCTAGAGGTTGAAGAACCTCATACCATGGTCAATAATGCATGCAATGTTATAGACATTAATATTAGAAGAATTAAAAAGGAAAAAATATAATCATCACCTAAATTAACACCAAACATTAAGGGATTTAGTTCAATTATGAACTTGAAGTACAAAAACCAAAAGCTAACTTTATTAAAGGATCAAGAAACGTCATCAAATTTAACTAATGCAATTGAACTTATTTTCTAAACAAATATTAAAACAAACGTATTAAATTTAATATTTTATATTCTTTTTCGTAGGCCCTATATTGTGCTGAAAAGCGTCGCTCATCTTTTTTCGTTGTAGTATGAAGTTGTCCATCCATCCAGGTTAGTCATCCAACTAATGTTTACTATATGTATTGCTTTAATAATACAATTCTGATATCTTTAGATTTTGTGTGAATGCAAAGGAGTTCTTGATTTTGTGTTGTTCTTTAGAATATTCTTATAATCATTGATGAGTTTTAATTCTTCTTTAATAGTCTAAGTATTTACTATATGTGGAATGAGTTTGAGATGTTATGGATGATTTGAGGTATTAATAAAACCTTATGACGGTATATAGGCTGGAAGCCCGTGATGTAGCTCTCGTTAGGCTTATTGATGAAAAATTACACGAGCCTAAGAGTCACAGTGAGAACTTGTTTTCTTGATTCACAGGTGTAAACAATGCCACGTATCATAGTTTTAAAATCAATTGTAGGTAATTAATTTGATCGATTAATACTTCAACTTCTATGTGATTAATGCAAAATTAGTATTAACACAAGGAATTAATACGTTTTATAGACAAGACAATTCTTTCCATAATAAACCCTTAGTACGGTATATAGGCCAGAAACTCATGATGCAGCTCCTGTGAGAATTATTGGTGAAAAATTTCACGAGCCTAAAAGTCACAGTGAGAACTTATTTTCTTGATTTACAGGTGTAAACAATTTCGCGTACCGTAGTTTTGAAATCAATTGTAGGTGATTAATTCAATCGGTTAATACTTAGGGAATGTTGTGTAAAGTTTAGATATTCTGTAAACTTTGGAGAACATGAAGGATACTAACTATGGAATCAATGTTTCAAATTAACAATTTTGCAGAAATGAGTAGCGTTGATAGATCTTGGATGTATAGACGATTAACACTTGTTGGTTTCATTAATCCTGAGTTTGTTGAGGGAGTTGAAGCTTTTATTCATTATGTATGTTCTCAACATGCTTATGTGGATGGCCTAAAGATCAGATGTCCATGTAAAAAGTGCAAACACATTTGTTTCCTTCCTATTGATGAAGTGAATGGTCATTTGTTGAAAAAAGGGTTTGTCCCAAATTATTTTGAGTAAACACGATATGGGGAACCATTGATTTGTAGCACCTCAAGGAGTAATGAAGCACAATCGTCATTAAACTTAAATAAGTTTGAAGGGGGGATTGGATTTAGAACAAATAATATAGATGCAAATGAAAATTCTTATATACAAATGGTTTATAATGCAGCCGGTTATACCTTTCAGAAAAATATAGAAAATCTTAAAGAAGAACCAAACCTATATTTAAAATAGCCTGTTGACTTACTACTCTCAGCTGACCAAAAACTATGGCCAATTGTGACATAATGACTCAATTGTCTTCAATTGCTCGAATATTGAACATAAAGTCTGAAGGACATATTTCTGATCGTAACCTTGATAAAATTCTTGGATGGTATAATGAATCATTGCCTCCTGATCATACAATGATTGATATTTTTTACAATATGAAGAAAATTATTAGGGGTTTGGTTTGTCTGTTAAAACGATTAATTATTGCAAATTATGATGCATGTTGTATTGGAGAGATGATGTGGAATTATAAGAGTGCAAATTTTGTGGTCAATCTAGGTTCAAGCCTAGAAAGCATTCTATGAAACATAAGTTAGTACCTTGGAAGCAGATGTATTATTTCCCGCTAACTCCGAGACTTCAAAGACTATGTGCTTCTGATGGTACTGCATCTCACATAAGATGGCATAATGAACACGAACAGAAAGATAGAATAATGAGTCATCCATCAGATGCACTAGCATGTAAACATTTCAATGACACTCATTATGAGTTTGTAGCTGAAAGTCAAAATGTTAGTTTGGGATTATCGATAGATGGATTCCAACCTTTTGGTCAATTTGGCCAATAATATTCATTATAGCCAATCATAATTACTCTGTATAATTTTCCTCCATGGATGTGTATGAAAGAGACATATTGTTCTTGACAGTGATTGTGCTAGGGCCTACAAATTCCAAGTATAAAATTGATGTATTCTTACAACCATTGATATCTGAATTACAATATCTTTGGGAATATAGTGTTGAGACATATGATGTGTCTTTGAAATAAAATTTTGTGTTGAGAGCAACTTTGATGTGGACCATTAGTGATTTTTCGGCATATGCCATGTTGTCGGGATGGAGCACAATAGGAAAATTGGCTTGTCCTTATTGTGGCAATGATTTTGATGCGTTTTATCTTCCAAACGGGAGAAAAATATTTTAGTTTGACAACCACAGAAAAATTTATTCCTCCAAATCATCCATTTAGATGCAATAATTTTTTTTTATTAAGAATAGGATGGTAAAAACACATCCTCCCCCTCATAAAGCTAGTGAAGAGATATTGCAAGAGATTGAGGAATTATGCTTGCTAAAAGTTACAGAATTTGAAGTTGATGAAATTAATACAAGCATTAGTGAAACTTTGGCTGGAGAAAATGAAGCATCTTTTGAGATTTGTCATATTAGAAAACTAATTTTGATACGTCATAATCTAGATGTGATGCATATTGAACAAAATATTTTTGACAATTTGTTCAATACCATAATGAACATTGAAGGGAGGTTAAAAGACAATGCAAAATCACGAGCTAATTTGAAACTTTTTTGTAGAAGGAATGAGTTACATAAAGATCTTTGCACTGGTAAATATCCGAAAGCATGTTACATTTTGGACAAAAAACAAAAGAAAATAGTGTGAATGATTGAAAAGTCTAAAATTTCCCGATTATTATGTTTCAAACTTAGCAAGGTGTGTGGACATAAGGAAGTACAAATTATTTGGGATGAAAAGTCATAATTTTCATGTGTTTATTCAAAGGCTAATTCCAATTGCATTTCGGGAGTTGCTACTGAATAAGGTTTGGGAAGTAATAACAAAATTAAGTTTGTTTTTTAAAAGCTTAACATCATCTGAAATTAAGTTGGTTGAAATGGAAAAACTAGAAAGGGAAATTCTAGTAATTTTGTGCATGTTAGAAGGGATATTTTCTCCAAGCTTTTGTGACTGTATGGTGCATCTACCTGTCCATTTAACATAGGAGGCTAAACTAGCTGGTCCAGTTCAATGTTGTCGGATGTATCCATTTGAGAGGTAATTTAGCAAAAATGATTTTAATTGAAGTCATAGCATGTTTTAATAACTAAATTGGTATAACCCTATTCGCTCATATAGGTATCCGCATCATTTGAAGAAAAATGTGAAAAACAAGACTAGACTTGAAGGTTCGATATATAATGCTTATTTAGTGGAGAAAGCTAGTACATTTTATTCACATCATTTTGAGGCACATGTTCACACAAGAGAAAGAAACGTTTCTCGTAATGATGATGGGGGAGGAACTAGTGATGTTGATGGTAAGTTATCCATTTTCACATATCCTGGACTAACATATGGACGTTCAACAAGAAGAATATTAATAGAGGAAGAAATTGAGGTTGCCCATTGTTACATTTTATTGAACTATTAAGAGGTTCAACCTTCCGTGCAATAAGTTGAAATTGATTATTTGGGTTTTGAAATTTAGTGTTATTCATAACAGAAATATATAATAATATTTTTAGATTATATGAGAAATTGATACGCGAGCTCATGCCCAAAAAAACACAGGATGATATCAATAAAGAAGTTGGAAGACATTTTCCTCGATGGTTCGAGCAATATGTAAGTTTTCATTTATAAATATTGAAATGATTGAATTATAAGTTTTAAGTGTTCAAATGACATTATACTGTTTAATATGATATTTTCTTTTCTGTAGGCCTCAGAAAATCCAATAGAGAACAAGTTCATATGTGATCTTGCGAAGGGATCTTTGCGAATCGTTAAATCATATCCAGTGTATTTCGTTAATAGATACAAATATCATACAGAATATCATGGTCATAGCATGACAACAATAAATAGTGGAGTTTG